>APFE030360386.1:77485-101161 GCA_000404065.3 Pinus taeda | reverse complement strand
GATGAGGAAGTGGCCGAAGAATTCTTGCGGGGCCTGAGGCCAAAATCCGAAGTGCTGGCCACAGTCAAATTCAGAGGCCTGAGCCTCAAGGTAACACCACAGTCTATCAGTAGAATCACTGAGCTTCCCATGGGTCTTCCGTGGAATAAAGATGAACGGAAACAAAACCAGCAAGCAAAGAAGGAATTCTTTCCACCCAACGAGGAATTCTCTGAGGACAAGAATGGAGTACGCAGGGTCAGCTTGACACCACCTTGGAACGAGGTCAGCTTGCAAATTATGAGATATATCACCTGTGAGGGTCGTCACAGCATTGTGTATGCATATCATTTCAGACTGCTCACTGAATTACGACACCGGGTCAATCTTCCTGTAGAGCAGAAATTAGGCCTTCCTTATTTCCTGTTGCAATCATTGATGGAGTGCGCTACTAAGCTGAAGGATGGCGTTCCAGAGCAGGTGGCACACCATGGGCTGATCAAATTACTAGCAGAGGATGCACTGCATTCCTACAAGGTCCCCCTCTCGTGGGAATCCTTCCGGAATTTAACACGTGAAGGGGACATAAAGATGTTGCTGGAAGAAACAGGGTCGTCCAGCGGTGAAGAGCAAGAAGCAGTGGCCAAAGAGAAGAAGAAAGCTCGCTCAAGTGCCCCGACTACCATGCAGAAGGAGCAGCACAAAGAAAAAGGTGCTTAAGAAAAATCTGACTCCCCCATCCTGTCAGCAAGAGAATTGAGGTCAAAGAGCAGAAGGGACAAAGTTGGAGCAGGCCATGTCAGCCCAATTACGTCTCCAGCACTCACAAGCAAACAAAAAGAGAAGACCCGGCAGAAAAACAAGCAAAAAGCAAGACACCTATCACTACAAGAAAAGTAAAACAGGCTTCTACAGGAAACCCGAAGACAACTACTACAGGAAGCCATGCTAAGTCAAAATCAAAGGAGAAGAGGGCAGATGTTCTGGCTAGGGAGGCAGCGGCTGTATTAGCTGGCCTCAGTACGCCACCTGGGCAAAAAGGAAAGAGGAAGAGAGACCCTCCTCTCTACTTCAAATGCCGGAGAAGTGTGAGGATAAAAACTGGGAAACCACAGGCACAATCCAGCAGCCCAATTGTCATCAAGGACACCCCTGCTTCTCCCAAAGAACAATCCCCTACTTCTCCCAAAGCACAATCACCCACTTCTCCCAAAGAACGATCACCTGCTTCTTCCAATGGAAAATCACCCTCAAAAATCACAGTTACCTACGAAAAGGGGAGTCCGAGGAAGAATACATGGCAAGAAAGGATAGACCTGTTGGACGAGAAAACCCAGCTACAACAAGCCGAGAAGGTCCTACAGGATACTTTGACTCGGCTACAGGAAACAGAACAAAGAGAAAAAGAGGGGCCCTCGTCACCAAAGGAGGATGAGCTAGAACCTCCGGAAAGGAAGAAAAAGAGCACATCCCTGAACCTACCCCTTCACCCAATATGAATTCCTACTACACCTTCTTGGAGGCGGGAAAGATCATCCCACAAAAATTTACTGTACCCTTATTTGTTGCATTAGAAGAAGAGAAGGTCCGGTCTCACACATGAATGCAGATCGCCAAATCAAAGGGCGTAGCCGATATAGGACTTCTACAAGACCAACTCAAGGAGGTCAGGAGCGAATTCGCCATGGCTAAACATGTGGCTAGTTGCCAACAAGCGTTCCTACAGGAAGAAAACCAGAGGTTGAGTTTGCAACGGAAAGAACTAAAAGCAGGAGCATCCACATCCTCCAAGGTCATCATGCAAGAGCAACCGAACACAAAGGAGGTGACCTCCAGCTTTGAAGAGACCATAGCGCGCCTACAAGAAGAACAACAACAAACTAAGATCGAAATGCAAGCACTCAAGGAGCAGTTGAAGCAAAAGGAAACACAGTTGGCCTGCATGGCCAGCTGGGCCATAGAAGCAATTCAATGCAGAGCACCTGCAAGATCCTATGGCTTGTTTTTAAAAGATCAATGGCTGCAATTCCAAATAAACACCTTGGCACAAAGAGGTATGTCAATTCAAAGCCCACACCAATTTTCTAAGTTATGCAGTACTAGTTCAGCAGAAGACAAAGCCAAATTGGCAGAGTTTTACCTTCACAACTTGGCTCTACCTAATGAAGTCTCATGGGATCCCAACATTGCCTTGGGAAACATGCAATTGATGGCGTTGGCCTCATGGTTAAACCATGAAGACCAAAGAGCAAATGAAGCAAAATCAGTCATGAACCGAGAAGTGAGGGAGCCACTGTTAATTAGGCCAGAGCTAGAAGACCCGGTGACACTCATCTCAACCCATCAACAATTGGCTATGGCTACAGACCCCACAGCTTCTTTAAGGTGGATGGACAAACAGGCCCAAGCTATTGCCCACTTTGAGGATATGGAAAGACTGTTGGGGGAAAATGCTGCTCATGCTTGTCAACGTAGATGGAATACCCTGGGCCATAGCTTACAAATTCGAGAATACCATACACCCATCTGAATGAGGGAAGCTTTGGCAAGGGTTTCCCTTTACAAGAAATCTGTTCAAAGCCTCGAAGCCAATTGGATTGGCCTTAAACTCAGCCCACCACTATTGCTGGGTTTGACTGAAGGGGATTCAAAAGAAAATGACGGTCAACAATGGGCAGAGGTAGATAGAACAATAGGATTTCACACCCGCAGGGAGGATACTACCACTGAGCCTTGGGATGCCAGCGAAGCAGTGAGAGCCTTTAAAGATGAGGACTTGGATTGAGTTGCTCAAGGATGAGCAAATGGTTCAGCTCGGGGGTGATGATGAGCCCCAATTTTGGTACAATTTGGGCTCATTTTGGCCTATTTTACTTGCTCAAACCATTCATCTTTATTTGCTTATGCATGCATTTCTTAGTTTATTCATGTTGTTTGTAGGAGGAAGGTTAGACACTTTATCTACGTGACTAATGCATTGTGATTCCAGGTTTTGGCGTTAAAAAGGGAGCAAGAGACAACGAGAAAGGGATAAGGAGATAATAAGGTGGCATAGCTGATTTTGTGGAGAGATGTCCACAGTCTTGGGACATTCCTCGTGATTCCCACCAAGAACTCCGAGCTCCAATCCATCTCCCCTCCGAGCTCAAGAAGCAGCTAGCTGTCCTACATGAACATCAATCATCAATTGTTCTACAAGAGCAGTAGTTATGACTGCCCTACAGGATCCGCAGTCAAACTCTAGTTAGACAGCCGAGCTCCTAAAATCAAGGGCACTCGGTGGCTCATCGTTTTTTATATAAATATGAAGGCCTTAGCCTTAGATGGTTGTTGAAACTCTGGTATTATCATTGTAATTTTGGGAGCACAGTTTGGTTTCATTCCTTTTTGTAAGCCAATTCGGCACGACATCAGATTATGAATAAAGAAGGCAGTTTGTGATCTATTTCTAAGTTTTCTTAGGAGACTATAGCTCTCAGGTTAGGGCCCAACCTGAGAGCCATAGATCCCCTCTGCCATAGTGTTGTTTCCATTTCATTCCCAGCACTTTAAGTTTTCGTTTGCACATGCACTTCGAATTACAGTTTGATGATTTGGTTTTCTTATGAGTAGGATAGATTTTGCTTATGGTACAGTTGTTTCCACTTGCTTAGAGGATATATACATCAATTGGAGCTCCAGCAAAATGGTTGTTAAGGCTCACTGCCATCTCTCTTGAAGATTGGGGTGTAGTCCATAACTAGCCACCAAAAACACGCATTAATTTACTTGATGATTGTTGCAACACAGTCTTGGTCTTGATTAGATGCTTCCTTGTCAGTCACACCTGCACACATACTTTCATCACAGCCTCATACACATTTCTCCTCGCGTTTTGGATTGTTGTTCATTGAATTCTCGGCATAAGTAATTTAGGTTGATGCATTTTCGGTTTGGTGACAGTCATAATCATTTGTTTCATTACACTCCGCTCTTTCCCGTTCCATTACCATTACCTCTATCTTGATCACGCATGCAACCATATCCCCTCGACCCTCACTTCGTTCCGTCCTCTCCTAAAGTCTTCCATTCCTCACGTAGCTTCATTCCTTGACCTTTCATCGACATCACTTCAACATACTCCCTACACCCATTTCCCATCTCATCCTTCCACTTATGAGCCATCACCAGCCTTATCCCTACCTCACAAATCTCTTCCCATCATTCCATCACTCCTCCATCACTTCAATCCTTCATGGTAGATCATCCTGTAGCAGTTTAGAGACATCCTGTAGAAACCTCTGAGTATCCTGTAGAATCCCCTGCAGACATCCTGTAGGAGGTCATTCACTCGGTTGCCGAGCTTCTGAACGTGGAAAACCTCTGTGGATGGATGCTAAGGGTCCATAGGGACCTCACCTAGCCTCCCCAACTTGTCTCGCGCTTTCCTTCCTTCTCCATCCCATCTACACAACCAAACCCTGATAAGCACAAAATCACAATCATTCCACCTACTTAATGAAAAGTACAAAAACATGTATTTTATGATGCAAGTAGTTTAGATCCATGCATTTTCACTTATTAGAGGTATCAACAGCATTGGTAGAAGTTTCATTCACATTCATTACATTATAGAGGCTAGATTAGTTGAATTAGGGTTTCCTAGGTTTACATGCTTTGATTTGCTTTCAGTTCATTTTTGACAAGTAGAGTAGTCTTCTTTGAGCTAGCTTTCGTCCATCATTGATAAATCTTCTTCTGTGAGCCATAGAAGTTGGCTTGAGCCCTAGCGGACTTGTGCCAGATGATCAAGTGACAACTGCGACAAGAGCTAGTACTTGTGCATACAGCACCGTCGCTTCCAAGTTTGTACGAACTACCGGGTTGATAAAATGAGAGACAGGAAGCCCCAGGAGTTGTAGCATTATTGCTACAATACTGGAGCTCACCAATGACCATGGTTTATTTTCATACTGAGACAATCCTTGTCACAATACAACATCAGACCATGGTTGACCATGATTGATTATAATGTCGAGACAATCTTTGTCACAATGCGGCGTTAGACCATGGTTTATTTTCATATTGAGACAATCTTTGCCATAATGCAACATTGGACCATGTTTGACCATGATTGATTCTCATGTTGATAAGAGCTTATGATAAACCCTAAGATAAATATTACAAACCAAATTATATAAACCCTATGATAAATATTATAAACGCTAAAATGAATATGGTTGACCATGGTTGATTTACCTATTGAGATAGTATTTGTCACAATATTATGTTGAACAATTGTTCAGCATGGTTGAACATGATTTATTTTCATACTGAGACAATATTTGTCACAATGTGACATTGGCCATGGTTAACTATGGTTGATTGTGGTTGAAAATGATTGACCATGACTAACCATGGTTGAGCCCAAGTTAAATACTATAAATTGTAAAATAAACATGTTTGAGCATGTTTTATTGTGGTTGATTTTCATATTGAAACAATATTTGTCGCAAAGTGACATTTGACCATGGTTTACCACTGTTGATTTTCATATTGAGACAATCTTTGTCACAATGTGACATTGGACCATGGTTGTGCATTGTTAACCAGAATTATAAACCTGAGGGATTTATATAAACCTTAGGACTAATGTGACATTGGACCATGTTTGACCATGAATGATTCTCATATTGATAAGAGCTTATGATAAACCCTAAGATAAATATTACAAACCAAATTATATAAACCCTATCATAAATATTAGAAACGCTAAAATAAGTATGGTTGACCATGGTTGATTTACCTGTTGAGATAATATTTGTCACAATATGATGTTGAACCATGGTTCAACATGGTTGATCATGATTTATTTTCATATTGAGACAATATTTGTCACAATGCGACATTGGGCCATGGTTAACTATGGTTGATTGTGGTTGAAAATGATTGACCATGGCTAACCATGGTTGATCCCAAGTTAAATATTATAAATCCTAAAATAAACATATTTGAGCATGTTTCTATGGTTGATTTTCATATTGAAACAATATTTGTCACAAATTGACATTTGACCATGGTTTAGCATGGTTGATTCTCATATTGAGACAATCTTTGTCACAATGTTATATTGGACCATGGTTGTGCAATGTTGACCAGAATTATAAACCTGAGCGATTTATATAAACCTTAGGATTAATATTATAAACTGAACGAATTAATTCTAAAACCCTAATGGATTATAAACCGAAGGGAATAATATTAAACCCAATAGATTAATATTATAAACCCAAGGTATATAAACCCTAAGATAAATATTATAAATGCTAAAATAATCATGGTTGACCATGGTTGATCACATGTGATTGATTTTCATATTGGAATGACCTTTGTCACAATGCGACATTGGACAATGGTTGACTATGGTTGACCATGGTTGACTATGGTTGCTACAATGCGACATTGGACCAAGAGACAATCTTTTTCACAATGTGACCATGGTTGATTTTGATATTGAGAAAATCTTTGTCACAATGTGACATCAGAACATGGTTGGCCATGGTTGATTTTTGTAATAAAAAAATCCTTGTCACAATGCAACATTGGTCCATGGATGACCATGATTGATTTTAATGTCAAGACAATATTTATTACAATGCGATGTTGGACCATGGTTGACCATGATTGATTTTCATATTGAAAAGAGCTTATGATAAAACCTAAGATACATATTATAAATGCTAAAATAAATATCATTGACCATGTTTGATTTACATATTGAGACAATCATTGTGACAATATGATGTTGAGCAATGGTTGAGCATATTTTACCATGGTTTAGCATATTTTACCATGGTTCAGCATATTTTACCATGGTTGATTTTCATATTGAAACAATATTTGTCACAAAGCGACATTTTACCATGGTTAATTTTCATATTGAGACAATCTATGTCATAATGTGATATTGGACCATGATTTTTCATTGTTGACCAGGATTATAAACCCTGGGATTAATATTATAAACCTTATGAATAATATTATACCCTAGGAATATGAACCGTTGGATTGATAATCCCAAGGGATTGATATTATAAACCTACCAAATTAGTTCTAAAACCCCAAGTTATTATAAACCCTAGGGAGTAATATTAAACCCAAGATATTAATATTATAAACCCTAGGTATATAAACACTAAGATAGATATTATAAATGCTAAAATAAACATGGTTAAATATGGTTGACCACGGTTTGATTTTCATATTGAAACAAACTTTGTCACAATGAGACATTGGACATTGATTGATCGTGGTTCCTTTTCATATTAAGGTAACCTTGATCACAATGCAACATTGGAACATGGTTGACCATGGATAACTATGGTTGCCACAATGTGAAATTGGACCAAGGGACAATCATTCTTACAATGTGACCATGGTTATTGAACATGGTTGACCTTGATTGACCATTGTTGACCATGGTTGATTTTAATATTGATATAATCTTTGTCATAATGCAACGTCAGAACATGGTTGACCATAGTTGATTTTCATATTGAGACTATCCTTGTCACAATACAACATTGGACCATGGTTGACCATGATTGTTTATAATGTTGAGACAATATTTGTCCCAATGTGACGTTAGACCATGGTTTATTTTCATATTAAGACAATCCTTTCCATAATGCAACATTGGACCATATTTGACCATGATTAATTCTCATATTGATAAGAGCTTATGATAAACCCTAAGATAAATATTACAAACCAAATTATATAAACCCTATGACAAATATTATAAATGCTAAAATAAATATGGTTGACCATGGTTGATTTACCTATTGAGATAATATTTGTCACAATATTATGTTGAACCATGGTTCAACATGGTTGACCATGATTTATTTTCATACTGAGACAATATTTGTCACAATGTGACATTGGGCCATGGTTAACTATGGTTGATTGTGGTTGAAAATGATTGACCATGACTAACCATGGTTGACCCCAAGTTAAATATTATAAATTTTAAAATAAACATGTGTGAGCATGTTTTACTATGGTTGATTTTCATATTGAAACAATATTTGTCACAAAGTGACATTTGACCATGGTTTACCACAGTTGATTTTCATATTGATACAATCTTTGTCACAATGTGACATTGGACCATGGTTGTGCAATGTTAACCAGGATTATAAACCTGAGAGATTTATATAAACCTTAGGACTAATATTATAAACCGAATGAATTAATTCTAAAACCCTAAGGTATTATAAACCAAAGGGAATAATATTAAATCCAATAGATTAATATTATAAACCCAAGGTATATAAACCCTAAGATAAATATTCTAAATGCTAAAATAATCATGGTTGACCATGGTTGATCACATCTGATTGATTTTCATATTGAAACGACCTTTGTCACAATGCGACGTTGGACAATGGTTGACCATGGTTGATTTTCATATTGAGATAACCTTTATCACAATGCTACGTTACACCATGGTTGATCATGGATGACTATGGTTGCCACAATGTGATGTTGGACTAAGAGACAATATTTGTCACTGTGTGACCATGGTTGATTTTCCTATTGAGACAATCTTTGTCACAGTGTGAGTTTGGAAGATGGTTGACCATGGTTTATTTTCATACTAAGACAATCCATGTCACAATGCAACCTTGGAAAATGGTTGACCATGATTTATTTTAATGTCAAGACAATCTTTGTCACATTACAATGTCGAACTACGATTTATTCTCATATTGAGACAATCTTTGTCATAATGCGACATTGGACCATGGTTGACAATGATTGATTTTCATATTGAGAAGATACTATGCTAAACCCTAGGATAAATATTATAAACCAAGGTATATAAACCCTATGATAAACATTATAAATGCTAAAATAAATATGGTTTACCATGCTTGATTTACATATTGTGATAATATTTGTCACAATGCGACATTAGCCCATATTTAACTATGGTGGACCTTGTTTGACAATGATTGGCCATGACTAATCATCATTGAGGCTAAGTTAAATAATATAAACCCTAAAATAAACATGGTTGACCATGTTTTACCATGTTTGATTTTCATATTGACACAATCTTTATCACAAAGCGACATTTGACCATGTTTTACCATGTTTGACCATGGTTCATTTTCATATTGAGACCATCTTTGTCACAATGTAACATTAGACCATAGTTGTGCATTGTTGACCAAGATTATAAACCTGAGGGATTTATATAAACCTTAGGATTAATATTATAAACCTTATGAATAATATTATACCCTAGCAATATGAACCCTTGGATTGATAAACCCAAGGGATTGATATTATAAACTGAGCGAATTAATTGTAAAATCCCAAGGTATATAAACCCTATGATAAATATTATAATCCCAAGGGAATAATATAAAGTCAATGGACACATATTATAAACTAAAGATATATAAATCCTAAAATAAATATTATAAACCCTAAAATAAACATGGTTGACCATAGTTGATTGATTTTCATATTGAGACAACCTTTGTGACAATACAACATTGGAAAATGGACACTATCTTTAACAAAGAGACTATCTTTTTCACAATGTGACCATGGTTATTGACAATGGTTGATCATGGTTGATTTTCATATTGAGACAATATTTCTCACACTACGATGTTGGAAAATGGTTTACCATGGTTGATTTTCATAGTGAGACAATCATTGTCATAATACAACATTGGACCATGGTTGACCACGATTGATTTAAATGTCGAGACAATATTTTTCACAATGCGGTGTTGGACCATGGTTGGTTTTGATATTGAGACAACCTTTGTGATAATGTGACATTGGACCATGGTTGACCGTGATTGATTTTCATATTGAGAAAAGCCTTTGATAAACCCTAACCTAAATATTATAAACCAAGGTATATAAACCTTATGACAGATATTATAAATGCTAAAATAAACATGGTTGATGATGGTTGATTTACGTATTGAGACAATCTTTGTCACAATATGATGTTGAACCATGGTTGACCAAGATTTATTTTCATATTGAGACAATATTTGTCACAATGGACATTGGACCACGGTTGATAATGGTTGACCTTGACTAACCATGGCTGACCCTAAGATTAATACCTTAAACCTTAAAATAAACATGGTTAACCATGTTTTACCATGGTTGATTTCCATATTGAGACAAAATGTGTCATAATGGGACATTTGACCATGTTTGATTTTCATATTGAGACATTCTTTGTCACAATCTGACATTGGAGCATGGTTGTGCATTGTTTACCATCATTATAAACCAAGGGATTTATATTAAACCGTAGGATTAATATTATAAACCTTGTGAATAATATTATACTCTAATAATATGAACCCTTAGATTGATAAACCAAAGGGATTGATATTATAAATTTAACAAATTAATTCTAAAACCCGAAGGTATTGTAAGCCCAAGGGAATAATAATAAACTCAAGGGATTAATATGTTAAACCCAAGGTATATAAACCCTAAGATAAATATTATAAACCAAATATATTATACTTAAAATCAAAGGGATTATAAACCCAAAGGATAAATATTATAACGTAAGGTATATAAATCCTAAGATAAATATTATAAACCCTAAAATAAGCATGGTTGACCGTGGTTGATTGATTTTCATATTGAGACAATCGTTTTCATAATGCGACATTAAACAATGGTTGAACATGGTTGATTTTCATATTGAGATAATCTTTGTCATAATACAACGTTAGACCACGCTTAATCATGGATGACCAAACATATATCAAAGTCATGCATAACAACATAATTAAATATTATTATTAAATTATTAAGTTAAAATTATTAAGTTAAAATTCTTAAAATTCAGTAGCGGTAGTTTGTTTGAAATTATTTAAAATTCTTTAAAAAAAATAAAACTTCAACATATTTTTATTAAATGCATTTGAAAAGATCTCTACAAAAATTAAAAATCATTTTTTAAAATAATTTTCTAAATTATTGTTTCATACCTAGTCAAATTATAAATCTATATTAATAATACATTGGTATTAGTAAATCTATTTTTCATAAATGAAGATCCCAAGAGAAACAATAAATTCCCGCTTTATCGTATTTTCTGTCATTTGGATGCAGCGTTATCTTTCCGACTTATACTTGAACGCTAACTGCTTATTTTCACCTGTTAATGATGTATTTCTATGCTAGCTGCTATTTACATTGAGCTATATAACATCCATGACATAATGGGCAGATTTCCAATGATTATGAAGGCATTCACTGCAATTAATGCTCTGTTGTGTTTTGTGCTTATTCCTTGATGGTACTATATGATGGTTAAACCAATATATCCTTTTTAATGTACTTGCTTTCCATATAGTATGTGTGAGTGG
This sequence comes from Pinus taeda, assembly GCA_000404065.3. NCBI lineage: Eukaryota > Viridiplantae > Streptophyta > Pinopsida > Pinales > Pinaceae > Pinus > Pinus taeda. The sequence continues at coordinate 89,774 of APFE030360386.1, read as the reverse complement.
TCAAAATTAATTTGAGATATCAAAGACACCAACATTTCGATGTCAAAATATTCAAGCTTTTAAGTAGAAGCAGCCTTGAATACTGGTTTGTAATTCAATTGCCGAGTATAAATAAAAATTTAATATGAGTATATATCTTTTATATAGATGAGGAATTTTATCGAATAGCTTTGAATAATATACCTGATGGAAGATGGAGTTTGTATATGACTCTCAACACATTTTCGCTTCCTCGAGTTCATGTTTACTATGCCCGTAGGTTTCGGGTTTGATTCACTATAAGAGTACTTGCAAGTTGCAGATATGATATACCTAGTCTGAACACGGGGAAATATATAGATTTTCCAAAATCTATAACCTGGTCACTGGTCGAGGTAAACAATACGAAATCCATATCATGATACTGAACTCTCTGTAAATCATGTTTTCTCTGTTGATCCTAGTCAGTCTAGCAGAATTCCACCACAAAATTTATATTTTAATTGAATTTGACGATTCTCAGCAATTCTTTGGAAGTGACCATCCCTTGCAAAATACTCGTGAACATTGAGCCATCAATATAAATTAGCTTTTAGAAAACCCAATTAAATACATGAAAACTATGGTGCAGTCATTGTGATGCCCTAGCCCAGGGAAAATTGTGAATACAATATACATGATAGCCATTTAAATCTTACATAAGCTTGACGGAAGTGATGAGGTAATGCCAGTGAATCAAAGATGAAAAACATTTGAAATTCTATCCCGTAGACTATTAATGAATTCACTACGCACCCATATATTGACAAGCAATCAGGGCAATTAGAAAAGAGACAACTGTCACGGAGTTTGTGGAATTTAGTATCCCCTCTCTATGTATTTAGTATCCAGTAACTCGTTTACCTGTTTATGTACACCATGCTTTATATTCTTGACAGTGTTTGTGACTTCTCCTATCTCCTTTGGTTGGTTTATGTTTCTGGCATTCTCAGCTCCAAACCCGTTAAGGAATCTTTTATTTCTAATGCGAATTCTGCACATAGCAACTTCTCTGCAATATCCACGGCAGATTCTTTTAACATGTTAACAACATTAACATTGATGTTTGGGCACGACATTATCTATTTCACTATCTAAAAAAATAAAAAGATTATGTGTGTCTTACACTCTAGACTTACATTCCTACACTGCTCAACTTTCTCCTATCATTTCTAACATTTAGTAGGCACGCCACTAAAAAGATAAAAATCAGACTTGAATTGAAAAAGGAGGAGTTATAGCTCACAGGTGAGTACTGCACTTGGAGACTGTACTCAAACAAAGAGAACTCTCTCCGTTCACTCTACTCATCATGAATGAAAGATTACATCATTAAGTACAACAGGAAGTTGCAACCAAACTCCTAAACTTTAGGAACAAATCCTAAACTAAGGAGATACGTTACAACTTGTGTAACTATTTCTCCATTAATACAAAATAATATTAATTATTTCAACTCCCCCCCCTTAATGTAGAAAGGGATTATCCTGAAATCCAAGCATCCCTCTAAACAATTCAAACTTTACATGCCCAAAAGGCTTAGTAAAAATATCAGCCATGTTATCACAAGTTTTACAATATTCAACACAAATTTCTTTTGACTATAGTTTCTATCGAACATAGTGAAATTGAGTATCTATATGCTTGGTATTTTTATGAAATATTGGATTGTATGCAAGCTTGATGGTACTCTGGTTGTCAGTTTTGATAATAGTTGATTCTTTCTGCTCTTCTCCTGCATCGTTGAGAAGTCTTCTCAACCAGATAGCTTCACATGTGATTGCACACAATGCTTAGTACTCAGCTTGACATGAAGATAGAGCTACAGTGCTTTGCTTTTTGTTGCTCCATGCTATGACCCTAGATCCAATGTTGAATGTGTAACCTATGATAGATCTTCGATCATCCAAGTTACCTACCCAATCAGAATCTGAAAAACCTGCTAGAATAACATCAGAAGTGTCAGTGTACAAAATGCCATAATTACTAATACTACTAAGATACCTCAACACACTTTTTGCTGCGACCCAGTGACTCTCAAGTGGTTTTGACATGAACTGGCTCAACGCACTAACATAATATGCCAAATCTGGTCTAGTTGTAGACAAATATATCAAACTGCCAACTAGCTGTCTGTACATAGTTGCATCCACCTCTTTAGTATTATCGTCACTGCTCAACTTTAAGTTCTATTGTAACGGTGTTGCTGCTCATATGCACTACTCCATTCTGAACCTTTCCAGCAAGTTTCTGGCATACTTCCCTTAAGTAAGAAAAGTTTGTCCAGAATCATTCCATACCTCCAATCCCAAGAAATAATGAAGGTTTCCAAGATCTTTCATCTCAAACACTTGTGACATCTGCTGTTTGATTTCTTTGATCAGGTTGTTAGCATTCCCTGTTATGATCATATCATCTACATACAAAGAAATCAAAATAATTTGCCTCTATTTATTAAACTTGATATACAGATTTGGATCATTCAAGCTCCTATGAAAGCCATGCTGTACAAAAAATGAATCAATTTTCTCATACCACGACCTGGGTGCCTATTTTAAACCATAAAGTGCCTTTTTCAATTTACACACAAAATGTTCCTGTCCCTTTTTCACAAAACCTTTAGGCTGTACTAAATAAATTTCTTCTTTGAAGTCACCATTCAGAAATGCAGATTTAACATCTAGCTGGTGTAGCTGCCATTTGTGTTTTGCTGCTAAGGAAATTAGCATTCTAATTGTGTTTAATTTTCCTGCAGGAGCAAAGGTGTCATCGAAATCTATTCCCTCTTGTTGTGAGTAACCCTTTGCTACCAGTCTAGCTTTAAGTTTCTCTATACTCCCATCTGCATTTATTTTTGGTTTATACAGCCATTTACATCCTATGGGGGTTTTACCTTCAGGCAATTCAACGAAATCCCAAGTATGGTTTCTATTTATTGATTCTATTTCCTCATACATTGTAGCCCTCCATGCGTCAGATTTACTTGCTTCCTCATAATTTGCAAGTTCTACAATGTTTACAATCTTTGACATTAATGCATAGTCTTTCAATCTAGAAGATAATCGAGTCTTCCTACCTAACCTCCTTGGTAGGGGACTTACCTCAACTACATCTGTTTCAGCCTTTTCTAGGCTTGCATCATCATTGATTACATTATCTGTTACTACTTCTTCTTGTTTCTGCTCCTGCTCTTCATCTTCCTCACTATTTTCTTCCAATAGCAATGGAATGTGGCAATAATTATTAGAGTCATCCTTTTCTTCTTGAACCTGTTCATGAAATATAACATCTCTGCTTGCAAAAACCTTATGAGTCATAGGATTATATAACTTATATGCCTTGAACTCAGTGCCATATCCAACAAATATACATTTCAGGGCTTTGGGATCTAACTTCTTCCTATCTACTTTAGGTATATGAGCATAAGCTTTTGACCCAAATATTCTTAGATGACTTACTGCTGGTTTGAATCTAAACAATTCTTCAAAAGAGGTTTTGAAGCCTAAACATCTAGTAGGACTCCTATTCTTTAAATACACAACGGTGTTAATAGGTTCTGCCCAAAGACCATTTGATAGACCCTTACCTTGGAGCATGCTCCTTGCGCACTCCACAAGAGTTCTTTTTTTCCATTCTACCACTCCATTCTGTTGTGGAGTGCGGGGCACTGTAAACTGTTGCACAATCCCATGTTGTTTGCAGAAATCCACGAACTCTCCCAGCTTGTATTCTCCCCCTTGATCTGAGCGGACAATTTTTATCCTTTTTCTTGTCTAGTTTTCTACCATGGATTTAAACTCTTTAAAATACTGAAAGGATTGACTCTTTTTACTTAGAAAGTATATCCATGAAAATCTAGTGCAATCATCTGGAAATAAAAGAAAGTAATATGCTCCTCCTAATCACCTAGTTTGCATAGGTCTACATATGTCTATATGCACTAGTTCTAAAATATCTTTTTCCTTTCTATTGACATGTAAAGGGAACTCTTCTCTATGCATTTTCCCTAATGCACATCCATCACAATCCAGCTTAACATTATGGAGAACAAGGAGTCCATCAACCATACCTTTTCTCTGAAGTAAGATGAAGTCTTGCAGATTAAGATGGCCGAATCTTTGATGCCAAAGATCTTCAACTGTCGATCCAGCTACAACCATTGCTTGATGTGACATACTCTTCACATCTAGTTTGTACAAGTTCCCCACGCGCACTCCTGTTGCAACTGTTTCCATCTGGCTATCCTTAATGAAACAATTAGTCTTAAAGAATTGAAATTGCATGTCTTGATCAGTAACCATTGAGACAGAGACCAATTTTTTCTTAATTCCTGGAGCATACAATACATTTTTAAGATGTCTAATGTCACTGCTAGGTAACTTTACAGGAATGTGACCATATTCTTTGATCTCATATCCATTATCATCTCCTAAATATATTTTCAACCCACATGAAGCTTCTTCAAGAAATTCAAACCAGTCCTTCTTACCAGTCATATGTGAGGATGCGCCAGAATCGACATACCATATGTCTTCCTCATCTGCTTTTGAAGCTGAAGGAGCACAATCGACTATAAATAGTCAACGTTCGTGGCTATGGTCCTCTTCTTCCTCAACAAAGTAACCCTTATGTTTTCTCTGTTTGTTTCTTCCTTCGTCTGCCTTCCTCTTATAACAATCTTTAATTTGATGACTAGGTTTTCCACAGTAAAAACATTTTTTTCTGGGAAAATTATTAGCAGACATACCTTTAAATGGTCTCTTCTTAAATGTGTTGGCACCTTTCTGTTGCTGCTGCTGCGGTTGCTAATTCTGCTTCCCTCTATACTATCTCCTTTTTGCCATCAGAGCAAGGTCATTGCTCTTTGATTTCAAATTTTGTCACCAATTTTCTTCCTGTAGCAGAATCCCTGACAGCTCTTCAAAGGCAAGGGCTTTCTCCCTTGCTGATAGCCCTGAGATGAACACCTGTTATTCATCAGTCATTCCATTCAACATGATCGTGACTAGATCTGAATCAAAAACTTTTTCTCTGATGTCTCCCAATATGTCCTTCAGATCTTTAACTCTAGCAATGAATCCAGCAGTGGGCTCATTCTCCTCCATCTTCAATGCAAACAACTTGCCTTTGAGTGACAAGACACGGTCTGTATTCTGCGTCTGGTATAGGTTTTTGAGCATCATCCAAATGTCAGTGGTTGATTTACAGTCTGTAATATGTGGGATAACATTATCCTTAACAGACATCTTCAATATGACCTTCACTTTTGTCTCCCTTTTATCCCAATATTGCTCGTGTGCAACTGATCCTGGTCTCAGCTCATTTCTTATAACAATTGACCATGCATTTGCACTTTCAAGTAAAGTTTGCATTTTCAATTTCTAGTCGATGAAATTCGATCCCTCTAGTTTGCCAGACTTGTGGAGGTATGACTCTATACTATTATTCATATTGGACTGATAAAATTTCTGATCCTCTGATGAATAAGTTTATCCAACTGAACACTTTCAGGTCACAAAAAAAACACCATATACCAGATCCAAACGTCTGTTTTGCTGAAAAAAAAAAATTGTACCTTGAATGAGCCACCACCGGGTAAGTCTGATCTGCTGCCATCGAACAGATCAGGAACTCCAATGTGCCCCCACTGGGCAAGTCCGATCTGCTGCCACCGAATAGACCAAGAACTCTAATGCACCATCACCGAGCAAGTTCGATTTGCTACCACCGAGCAGATCAGGAACTCCAATGCTTCACCACAGGGAAAATCCAATCTACTGCCACCGAGCAGATCTGAAGCTTCAAAGTGCCACCACTGGGCAAGGTCAATCTGCAAAAAAAAAGAAAAATTTGTAGATCTTCCAAAGAGAAAGAGGCTAGTGCTTCTTGACAACGAAAGACCCGCACCAGAAACAAAATCGTTGCAAGGCACGAAATTGGTGCACTTAAGGCTTGATTTTCCGTGCTAATAGTGATTTATGGCACATCAACGTGACTATCCCTCTCAAAACCACACCAAGTGGTGCGACTGTTCCTTAAAAAAGCACGCCAACCCTTTGTTCCCTTAAAAAATGGCGCGACTGCTCCCGTCAAAAGCACACCAAGCCTTTCTTTCACTTAGAGATGATCAGTCATCTAAGTCCTGTGCTATAGGTGTTACTGCATTCCACCTGATCCTATGAATCTTCTGTATACTCCACCGCCACTACAGTTATGTACAAGGATGCATCCCTAAACAGAAAAAAAAATCTAGGTTGTCCCTACTCTGTGCTTTGATACCAAGATAAAAATCAGAGTTGAATTGAAAAAGAAGGAGTTATAGCTAATAGGTGAGTACTGCACCTGGAGACTGTACTCAAACAAAGAGAACTCTCTCCGTTCACTCTACTCATCATGAATGAAAGATTACATCATTAAGTACAACAAGGAGTTGCAACCAAACTCCTATACTCTAGGAACAAATCCTAAACTAAGGAGATACATTACAACTTGTGTAACCATTTCTCCATTAATACAAAATAATATTAATTATTTTCAACTTAAAATAAAAGGACCATAGAACTTTCAACAATGGGAAGGAAAACTATTCTAACGAAACCTTATACTCAGCATACCAAAGCTTCCATGCTCACAATTATATTTCAATTTATACAAGAAGTTTAATAATCAACAATTGTTGGAATTTTTAACACTTCGTAGCTAAGTTGTTGGATCCAGTTGCATTTATGTGTAGGGGCTGTCGAAGAGCAGCGTCATTACAAAACTATAACTATGAGGTCTGACATCCCGCTGCTTTTTAAATTAGTCCATGGCTACTTTGTCATATTATAATATGAAAGGTTTAACATTTTAAAGGAAACATCATAAGACATAAATTCGAGAAGCATTGTGACATGTAAATAACTATTGAAGATAAAAATTAGTAGGTGAAGGGTAAAGAGCTAGTACCCCATGCCCATTGCATTAAATAAGTCTTGTTGTTTTTGGAAACTTTTTGGCTATGACATCTGGCCAAAAAACGTTTCCCATTTTTAGCAGGCTATGGAATGACTTCAACTAGGAGACAATTCTTGATACTATTGCAGGTATTGAGGAGGAGCATAATGTTGTGCTCGTTAGTAAGATGAATAAGGGAAACAAGAAAAGAAGAACTAAGAAGGGCTAAAAAGGGTTATCCTCCGTTGTGGGCTTTTGTTGTAATCTTTTTGCTTCTTAATGTGTATGGTTAGTCTTCAACGCTTGATGTTTGGTTCCAATGACTTCAATCTGCATATTCTTAAAAGGAGTTTCTGTTGTTGTTTAAGCTAACATCCTCTTTTTGGTTGGATTTATTTATGTGAGCACGATGGTATTCATTCTTTTGGCTCTCTTTAGTTCCCTTAGTTGTAGGTGCACAAAAATCTTGGACAAATATGACACTGAACTATTGATAATGGGAGTAATAATCATGACAATTTTTTTGATTGAATACTTTGCGTTTTATGTCATTTTATCTCCAAAATATACAGATAATTTTGTTGGTTAGAACAAAGCTACAAGTTATAATAATAGAATTGGCCTTAGAAATTCAAGAGAGGCATGTTGTAGTTAAAAGAACACCAATCGTGCATCCACCAAATAAACTGTTTTGGTTCAATCGCCCTCAAATTATCCTTTTCTTGATCCATTTCATTCTTTTCCAGGTATCAAAATGATTTGCATTCTAAATTTCAATTAACAAATTGTATTTCTAAATCCTATTCATTGAGTATTTATGGGAATACCAATTGTTTAATGGTTAACTTATGTTCTAGGAATGCTTTCCAGCTTGCTTTCTTCTTCTGGATATGGGTAAGCAATATATTCATTCAATGAAATATAAATTCTTGTTTATAGAATGATATAATTTACTATGGTAATGATGGCAAAATTTGTAGTCTCATGTCCCCAATTATCAAAATTCATTTAAAAGAAATAATAATTAAAAAAAAAAAATTGGAGAATAATGTAACAGCCAAAACACTCAAAAGGAGAATATATGTATTTGAAAAAAAATAATAAAGAAAAAAATAATTAACTATTAAAATTTAATTTAACAGTTTGATATATAAAAAATAAAATATCATCTATTCGATCTCACCAATCCACATATTTTTTTTTAATTAATCTATACGTGCCCACTAGAACTGTTGTTGGTGCTGGAAAAGGAGCTTCTGCCGTAGGGAACCTGAAAGCCAATTGGAATTGCATTTGGCCCACTAGAACTGTTGTTGGTGTTGGAAAAGGAGCTTCCACTGAGCCAGTTTACAGTCTTTCATAGCGATGGGAGAAAATATTGCCGTGCAATTTGTAAACGATCCATATTGTGTAATTTCCTTAAGCTGAGCAACTATTTCCTCTAACGCGGGGAACCTAAAGGCCAACTACAATTGCATTTAGATTAATACCAACGTGTACAATTCGTTGATGCATAGCTACTTATATCAAAAGGCTCATTTTCTCTTTATTATTTGTATGTACAATTTTTAATATAATAACAAACATCTACATAGATCAGAATGTTAATCCAGACTCAATTTCCAAATTAGATTGAAAAGGGTATTTAACTAACGACGACACCTTCCAAACCATAACTCAAATAAGGTTAATGGCAAACCTTTACAATTTAAATTAAATTAGAATTATTTTCGTTCTTGCAAATAATTGAATTTTTTAATGAGTAGTCATTTCATACCGGATTGCAGAGCAAAAAAATTGCGATGGTTACTCCTTTTCTTTTTTCTTTTAAATGGCGATATTAACTTTTAAGAACATGCATTATGGTGGCAACTCCTAGAATAAACTGACTTGAACAAAATTTAAGTGCCTTAATAAAGAATAAGAAATATAGAATCTCAACGGTTGGGCGTTTTGGCTTTTGTTTTACTCTCATGAACTTATTTTTGCTTTGCTTTATTTTTATAATAGAATTTTTGTCTATCTGCTTAAATCCTGGGTCTATGAAAGTGCAGCTGTGACATTGACTTGGAATGAAAATGCCGATAAACATAGAGTAGAGGTAGAGTAGCCATGCTTCCATAGCTTTATCTTCATTGTCTATGAAATTGCTAACAACAAAACTCTCACAACGAAACTCTCGCGAAAATCAAGGCTCTTCCTTCTGCACACAGTTATAAACACTAATAAAGCAACTACTATAAACACAGCCGCTCCAGCGGATTCACCGGGAGTTGCTAAAATCAGTTAGTAATTAATAAATCCAACAATAATCATCAACAAATAAGCGAAAATACTTGTAACTACAAGAAATATCTTTACTTATTGTAGCACCATTATTAAGCTTATTTCCTGGTTCAAAACTATAAATTTAAATTCGCTTCAAGGGCTATAATATTTAATTCCATGGCTACTCAACCAAATAATTCAGACACACTTTCACATAAATATAAATCGAAATAATACCATGGTCCGAGCACTTGTCAGTCCGTGGCCCATCCTTGCAATAGTAGAGGAAGGGCCCAGTTGAATCTGAAGCGCTATAACCACATATGCCTCCACTTGATCTACAACTTTCATTTCTAACTGTATAATTTGAAACCCATGCCACTCATTCACTTCCATCAAAACCTCCTCTGATTCCATCTCTTCACCCTCTGGTGTGGTAACTGAAAAGTCGATTGGCTGCCACCCAAAGTTGGTTGGCCACTCCCACCCAAAGGTCCAACGCCTTCCAAATTTAAGTAGAAACAACACTCTGTACTCAGTGCCCACTAATGAAAGTGTGTAATCCATTTATCCCCTTAAATCCAACTAGCAAACCTGTCTTAATTCATCAAGGTCGGGGATTTTGAATCCACAATTCATAACAACAACATGTCATTTATTTCAGAATTTATTTTTAATTGATTACAGTTAGTTAGATACCAAATTAGTATGAGATCATTTTAGTCTTGGAATTTGAATTTACAATTCATAATAATAATATGTCAGACATCAAATTAATATACCTTGAATTCCCCTGCAAACACTTTATCCATCCCTTCATCCATTCATCATTTCCAACTGTCTGCATCCATTCACCACCTTATAAATGTTGGATTTCTTCATGTATTTCCATCAAAACCTCCTCTCATTCCATCTCTTCACCCTCTGGTGTGGTAACTGAAAACTTGACTGGCCGCGCACACCTAAAGGTCGAGTGCGTTCCAAATTTAACCAAAAAAAACACTCTGTACTTAGTTCCCACAGGCAAAAGCATGCAATCCATTTCTCCCCTTAAATCTAACCAGCAAACCTGTCTTAATTATTCAAGGTGCTGGAATCCACAATCCATAACAACAATATGTCATTTGTTTCAGAATTTCTTTTAATTGATTATAGTTAGTTAGATACCAAATTAGTGTATGAGATTATTTTGGTCTTGGAATTTGAATCTACAATTCATAATAATAAATAATAATAATAATAAGTCACGCATCAAATTAATATGAGATTATTTCATTATAAGTAAAAGATATACAATAATACATGAGATCATTTCCTTATAAGTAAAAAATATAAAATAATTTGACTCTTAAAGCATGTAGAGATATGCAAATTATTTTTTTAAGATATAAATTCATAACCTCTTATAAAAGAACACATATTCTTAACTATTAAACTATTTCAAATAACCCCATAAACCAGACCTAGAATCATGGCAAGAGACCCAAAACCAATAATGTAGGTTGTTACCCGATGTGATTGATAATTTTCTTGCAGATAACACAACCTATTTTCCCTGTGGATTGCTATAGAAATAGTCTCTATTGTTGTTCCTGTTGGATCAGGTGCACAACAAACATAAATACACACAACAGAATATCAAGCACATAAACACAAGAATTAACGTGGTTCACCCAACCAATCTGGGCTACGTCCACCAAACATAGGCATAAGGAATATATTAATCAAATTGGAGATTACATCAAGAAATTCTCATAAAACTTCTCACACTCTTAGCAAACCATCCGAATGATTGCATGTTATATAGCATAGAGAATCTAATAGCCTCATAACTCCCTCACATCAAATATAGGAGGCATTAACTCCCTCTCAACAACCTGGAGCTAATCTAGGAACTGAAATCCCTATTGTTGTCATCAGCTGAGATTTTTCCTATTTTGTTACAAACAGAAAATCTCAACAATCGCCACCTTGACAACAATTCGCCTGATGCCCTGTTATTATTATTTTATCTTTTCTACAAGCCAAGAGAAGCCAAACACCAGCGTAGCATCTCCAACAAAATTGGTTTCGTGAACATGTCTGCACAGTTCTCCTTTGTATGCACCTTTTCAAGAGAGAATCCCCTTTTAGTGATAACCTGTCTTACAAAATGGTACTTAATTGGAATATGCTTTGATTTACTATGATAGGCCAGATTCTTAGCCAAATGTATTGCACTTTGACTATCACAAAATAACCTGATGTTGTCCTGTAACCTACAAAACTCACCAAGCAAACCTTTCAACCAAACCGCCTCTTTGCAAGCATGAGAAGCAGCAATGTATTCTGCTTCAGTAGTGGACAAAGCAACAATGTTCTGTAGCTTTGACATCCAGCTTATAGCTCCACCTGCAAGAGTAAAGACATACCCTGAAGTTGATCTCCTCTTATCCAAATCACCTGCAAAATCGGAATCAACATATCCGCAAACATATTCACTACTCTTATTGTAAGAAATACAATAACTACTTGTGCCCCTCAAGTACCGAAGCACCCATTTCACTGCTGACCAGTGTTCTTTACCCGGATTTGCCATGTACCTGCTGACAACCCCAACTGCATGAGAAATATCTGGTCACGTACATACCATCGCATACATCAAACATCCTACTACATTGGCATAAGGAATTCGAGACATATAATCCTTTTCTTCATCTGTATTAGGACATAAACTCAAAGAAAGCTTAAAATGGGAAGCTAAAGGGATCGGCACAGGCTTCACATTGTTCATACCAAACCTCAAAAGTATTTTCTCAACATACTTCTGTTGTGATAGCCACAGCTTACCATTGCACCTGTCTCTGAAAATCTCCATGCCCAAAATCAGTCTTGCGGCTCCTAGATCTTTCATATCAAACGTCCTTGCCATCTGAGTCTTCAACCTATTGATTTCTTCAATGCTTTTGCTTGCTAAAAGCATATCATCAACATATAACACTAAGATAATGAACATGCCATTATTCAACTGTTTGAAATAAACACAATGATCATATTCACTTCTAACATACTTCTGACTCAACATGAA
>APFE030360386.1:43440-61449 GCA_000404065.3 Pinus taeda | reverse complement strand
TTCAGCAATTAATTTCAGATTGTTCGGTGCCGTAAAAGTTCCCTGATATTTTGCAGAATTAAATCCCCTGCAGACAGCGGTTTTATTTTTGCTGTAAAAGTCATCACCGCCTCACCGCCTCTTCTGCAATAAATACGCAGATAATTATCAGCAGATATTTTGTTTAGTTTATTGTTTAATCAGATTTTTATCTTCCTATAAATGTAACGAACAACAGTTCTGTTTTCAAAATGAGTGTAAGTAGAAAAGAACAGCAGTTCTGTTTTCTGTAATTTCTGAACAGCAGTTCTGTTTTTCTATCTGAGTTTTAGAACAGCAGTTCTGTGTTTTTAAGTGAAGGTTAGAAGAACGAGTGTCTCTTCTGTAATTGCACAGCAGTGCTGAACCTGCGATTTTCTGAGATAAAAAATCGATTTCTGGAGCTGAAGCGTTCCTCTTTTGTAACAGCTAAGTTTTTATATCAGCTTGCTTATTGTTCATAAATACAAGTTTACAGTTCATCAGTTTACTGTTTTTGCTGATATTCAGTTACTGTTACACAGAGTGTTAAAACACTTTGATTTTACTCTAAGTAATTTTGATGCCCATAAAATGACTTAGCGTCAAAATCGCATTGCTAAAACACCGTAAGTCGAAAATAGTTTTGCGTCAAAAAACACTGTTGCTGAAACACCACGTTCAGCAACTGACGAAATTTTTACGTTGCTGAAACACTAGTTTCAGCAAAGCGATTTTTTTTCTGTTTTCGCTGTGTAAAAACAGAGCATTGTTCTGTTCTGTTATTTTTGTTCGGAATGCCCAGAAATTCCCATCACTCCTCATGTCGTCCTCTCGTATGATAAATTGCAGGCGAGTTTCCGGGCACCGTGGAAGATATCGCAGAGGCCGTCACAATTTTCTCCGGCTACATCAAGGATTGAACAACATCCACCGACGCGATTTCTTTAGCAAATCTCGTTAACTTTTGAGTGGTCACTGATCAAGGGTGTGGAAACCGTCAACTGCCTACAACAATAACAATTTCGACAAAGAAGCAGTCAACATAATTATTGCATGTCTTTTCTTTAGGATGAAGTGGTAGGAAGAACAGGACCTGTATTTTCCTGAGGATGAGTTCTTGTGGTAGGAAGTTGTTGGTCCTTGAGCGCCTTCATGTCTTTTTTCTTCAATAAATAATTTATGCTTGAATGCAAAATTTTCTATACACAGAAGTAAATTGAAAACACCTTAGGAGATACATCTCCTTTGTCTAGATTTTGTGTGAATAAGTTCACCATGCATAAGAGATCAACAGGAAAATGCCACCAGGATTTGGATTTGGGTTTGTCGTTGCAGCTAGATTTGGGTTTGTTGTTGCAGTACAACAGCTGCAGATACATCTCCTCTGTTCAGTTTTTGCATGCATGGGGAACGAGCGGCCATGCTTGAACATGATTTCTGTAATGAAAATAACGTGGGAAATTCATTGTAAACAGAAATCATATAAACATTTAGAGTCCTAAAAATAATATGCAACCGTAAATATCCCCTACATCTATCGAAGGTCAGGAATTCTATACTACATCAGGCTTGGCGTATTTAGGAACTGGTGACAACAGTGAGCCTGTGAAATCTCTATAAAATAAAAAAGAGTTAGATAAGGCTATTTCTCCTTTGCCTTTTACCTGGGACATTATCTCTATCAATGAGAACATCAACCTTTTGTAGTCCTCTCATGATGGGGAACCTTCAAACTTAGATGGTCTAAAGATATTATGGTACCAAAAATCATCGCTCTTTAAGATTTCAAAAGGCTTTGGGAAAGATTTGATAATCTATCAAGGATCTGACGTTGCCATTAGGTTAATGCATTCTTTGGAAGAATGTCAACCTTTGGGTGGTGCTTCATTTATCAGTCACGTGAGGCTCTTAAAGTACCTGATAATTTCTGTACATAGACTTTGTTGTTTTACTTCTTCGAAGAAACCTTATAGAAAGACCCAAACTTATCTACAAACCCAAAAAAGGCAGGCCTTTGCTATGTAAAATGCTATTCCATCATTGTTTTACCCCTGCATTTCTATATAAGAGCTCCAGCTACCAATCTACAATGTTACTCTGCAAGCAACTTAAAGGGAAGTTGGACAGTATAAACCATATTGAGGAATAAGCTCCCCAGCAACACGCTAAGCACTTGGACAACCATTTGAACTTTTGATCATAGCTAAATAGGCCTGTTCGAGGTCTAGTATAAGACGTAAATCTTTCTGAGAGAGGAGGAAATCGATCCTCCTATAAGAATTGTAGAGATGACCAATTTATTATTTGTTTCTTCTCTTTCGCACCTTCTCATCCTATGAGAGTAGAACTTGTTGTTGTTGTCCATCCACAGTGGGAGAATCCACAGCACCCTACTTATCTAGGACCTTGTAACATTTATGTTTCTTGATTGGTTGATCCAGTAGAACCATCATTGAAATACCAAGTCACAAAAAATACATGCACCATAGAAATACCGTATCCCCCTCTCACCACTCCTTCTCTAATTGAACTCAATTACCATGGAAACTTCTCCAATCCGTGACCTATCGTGAAAAATGCTACAATTAGAGCTACGCATATCTTTTTCTTTTTCTGCTCTTGGTCCAACTTGTTTACTTTGGAGAAGGGATGGCTGAAGTTCCTGCCTTAATTATTCTTTGTTACCTTTCTTTACATGTTGGTGAATGGGCATCTAAGTAGAGGTTTCTTTCATTCAAAATATTGATTTGGAGAGCTTGCTTCGAGAGGCCAAAATTCTCTTGTTTCCATAAATTGATCTAAACCAAAAAATCCTATCTCCCATTAAAAAGCTTGAACAAGATTTTTGCAATGGAAAGAATGAGGGCCAGTCATTGTTTAGTAACAATAGAAAATATATAAACATTTTGAGTCATGAAAATAATGTGCAACCTAAAAGATCCCCTACATCTAAAGAACGTCGGGAATTTTATAGTGCATCAAACTTGAGGTATTTAAGAATTGGTGACAATAGTGAGCTTGTGTAATCTCTAGATTATAAAAAAGAGTTAGATAAAGTCGTCACTCCTTTGTCTTTTACCTGTGATGAAATCTCTATTAATGAGAACTTCAAGCTTTTGCAGTCTGCTCATGATGGGGAACGTTCAAAACTTGGATGGTCTGAAGATAATATGGTATCATACATCATCACCAATGAAAATAAGTTGGAGCATTAGTGAGTTGATAATGACCTGGTGATGCTTTCTAAGATTTCAACATCTCTCGAAAATATTTTCTATGCTATCAAGGATCTGAACTTGCCCTTAGGTTAATGCATTCATTAAAATAATATCAACCCATCAATAGGTACATTTTGAATATCAATATGCCATCGTAGAGCCTTAAAACTATCCTTCTCTTACATTAATTCACATTTTTTGTTATATTATGCTTATGAAGAGCCTTAAAAGGTGTTTGTCACAGTATGTGGCCTAGTGTGGTTTAATTTCAGGAAAATGAAACAATTTTTTGGCTATTGCTATGCAGGGGCTTGATGAAGAAAACTAGGAGAGAATGTAGAGGGTTTTTCTACCTCCTTAACTCCCTAAACTCGGCTTGGGATCATAATATCCTCTGTCACTTGTTCGAGTTCATTGGTAGCCTAGTGACTCTTTGTTCAAGTGAAGATCAAGAGGGACAAGATCCACCATTTTCGAGATTGAGGAGGGAACCACTCCTACTTTCAAGGGAGATTCCTCAGCTTCCCTTTTGTATAAATAAACCAGAAGAAGAACTCATTAGGATTGAAAGCTTTTTTTTAGCTAGGTGTAGCTATTGAGCTTCAAGTTTGACATTGTTATTTTAAACTTTTATGAGATGTATTATACCTACACTTTTTGATAATGAGAAGTTGGATTTTAAGCTGCATCTAAGTTAGTTTCAGAGGTTAGAGACCGTTTGGTTTGGGCACAACCTAGAGGCTGTGGTGCCTCCTCTTGTACTTATGTTTCTTCTTGATTCCAAGCAGTTCATAGTTTCTTACATTTGAGTAGAGATTAATATATAAAATCTTGTGGTTGTAGCCTTTACATCACCTCTCTTGTGGGAGAATGAGTGGAAGTATTCACACCGACAATCCAAAAAGATTGTGTTTATGATTTCTTGGAAATAGATTAGTATTAGTTGTCATGTTTTACATTTGCTTTATGTACCTTAGAAGTCAAATTACTGACTAGATTAGTGGTATTGCATAAATTAGATGTTATTTAAATTCAAATAATATTTTCCATCATAAGTTATTTCATTTTGCCAATTATAAATGGGTGCATGTATGTGATTGATTGCATGGTTGGTTGATCTGCAGAGAAGGGCACCTTCATGACTTCCATCTTAATCTCCTTCATCTTCTCCTTCCACTTCCAAACTCTATACCAAAACCTTATTTTATAAATCATTCCGCCCAATACACTAAGAGCACTCATCCTAGTGTAAGATAAGCGTCTAAGAGGTCATGAGATTGGCTAGGGTCTCAAATGAGCCTCCCTCAATTTGATTCAACTTCCATCCACCTCTCCATACTCTCAAGGCAACATTAGCAACTTCAAAAACCACTTGGATTTTCTCCTGTAGCAATTACCTATAGCAAACCTATAACTTCATTTTTCTTCATTAGTTTTGATCCCCACTACAAATTTAACTTTGTCTAGATGCATAATGATCCCCAACTATGATTTTATGATAAGGAAAAGCTCCTATGCCACTCCGACCCTTACTTTTATTTACTGCAAAAAAATAGTAGAGTTAGTTTCTTTATCATGCAAGTGCGTTACTGATTTATAAGAAAGTGTGAACTAGGTAGACGATCCATGCAATTTAGATTGGTAGTTTGAGGAATTATGCAAGATACATTAGCTTCCTTTCTGCAAGTAGAGGTTGTGATTTGATGAATTCTGCAAGATGGCTTAGCTTTCTTTCTACAAGTAGATTAGCCTTTGCCCTTTCATGAATTGATTAGTTAGCATTTACAGGTTGAGTCAATGGCATTTCAATTTTTATAGCTAGAAGCAATTTCCAATTGTACCTTTATCAAGAAGCTTTCATTCTAATTCAGTAGGAGGAAGGATCTTTGAGAACTTTTGATATAATGTCATAACTAAGGGTGGCATGAGTGTAAACCTATTTTTTGTGCATAGAGCACTGTCATCTTGAAGTTTGTACAACCCCCAAGTTGATAATTTGAGTTGAAGAGCCCTTGGGAGTTGCAACATTCTTGGTGCAATACTAGCGCTCACCACTTTTTGGTGTCATTGTCGGGAAGGTGTCTAAGTAGATGTTGTTTCTACTTGAGCATTGTTTTCTATTTTGCATACATTTTTTGAAAAAAAAAAGGGTCTTTCATGCCTCCTAGGAGTAGGGATAATCACGTAAGATTATTACCAAAAACCCCCACACCGTCAAACAATAAACCTTCAATCTTCTTCGGTGGTTGTTAGCTTCCCTCTCCAACGAAAGGGGAGTTAGAAGACCCTCTAGATGAGCAGCCTGAAATTTTTGAAGAACCTTTTGGGGAAGAAGAACAACCCACATCACCTATCCAAACTATAGTTTAAAATAGGGACAATGAGGTTAGCCCTATCAAAGAGATCAATGGAGAGGAAAAAATGAAGAACATAAGCCCTACTTCCCTTCCACACTTCCATGACTTAACCTTTGAGGTTCCTAATACCTTCATGTTCGAATTTTTTATTGTCTATAGGACCTATGACTATGCCTTTGATGAGAAAAAACTAAATTTATTCCTGTACCCTTAAATATGCAACCTTGCGCTAGTTTATGTGTATGCCTAGGGGTAGCACCACTATGTGGACTCAAATGCGATAAGCCTTCAATAGCAACTATAGCGACTATTGTAGGTCCAAATAAACCAAGAAAGAAATGTTTAGGATGACAATTGGACCCGATGAATCCATAGAAGACTATGAGGAGGGATTTGAACTCAATTATAGGAGGGCCAACTGCACCCTTGATCATGAATCACTCAAATTAATTCTTCTCTTAGGGACCAAGGAAGATATGTTGGAAACATTCAACATTTTTTCTGGAGGAGATATCTATCAATTATCTTATGATGACATTAAAACTGTGTTCAAGAATCACTCTAGGACTTCCAGGAAGAAGGGTAGGCTAGTCAAGGCTTGGTGAGTTCCTCTACCACCATAACATCCATTAAGAATGAGATAGGTAACATATCGGAGGATTTCAAGAGTTAAATGTTTCATACCTTTGCACTGGAAATGGATACCATGGAAGTCAAAATAAATAATGAGAAAGAAAAAAATGAACTAGCTATTTTATGTGCTAGATGCACCAAAAGACATCTTAGGAATGAGTTCCCATTAAATTTTATAAAGGTATGCCTATTCTGTGAAGAATATCATGCAATAGAGAAATTCCCTTCTTTTCTAGGACTAAAAGTTTTATATCAAGGGGTAGAAGGAGGGTTCGACAAACTTTTTTTCATCAATCAAAGAAGACCTCAAGGACCTCGTCTATATCAATAAGACGTGCAAGGTATACACTACTCTTATTATAATCTAAATCAAAATGGATCCTTGCAACATTAGTACTCTTCCACTCATCCATTCTAGTCCACACCTACTTCTTAGCCTTATGCTCCTCCATATCCTCCTTAACCTATCAACCATACTTTTAAGCCATATCCACCCTAATCTTCTTAATGGGGCAATCCTTCACAAGGATTGATGCCTTAAGTTAGTGAACCTCCTTTACTATCTCCACTCCAAACTCAACCACAACTCACTCATCCTACTCTACCTAAGCAATCTCAAATTCTTGTTCAACCAAATCCGAACCCAAAAAAGAAGCAAGCACAATGGGTCTACAGTGGAGAGACACCTTATCATGCCTATTTTGTGGAAATCCAAGCGATCAACTTTTGGTCTAAGAGAGTGCTTCTAAATAACCACCCACTTTCTCAAATTGAAGATCTTGAAGAGGATAAGGAATAGATTGTTCCTCAACTCAATCCACCTCCTTTTCTTGAGAGGTTGATCCACCCTAGCCAGCACACTCAAGAAGAGGTTGAACTTTAGGGACAATTGAATAATTTGTGTGTTAAAATACTGCTTATCCAAGCTATTAAATATGTTCATGTCTATAATAATCTAATCAAAGGGAAATGTTTTAAAAATCCTAGGAGAAGAAAAAGAGACACCCCCACCATAAATGTTGTTGGGAAATTAGATGATTTGATGCTTGGGAGCGTGATCTTCCTGAAATATCTAGACCGTAGAAGCCCTATAGTATCTGTGAGAATTGATAGGCTTATAGTCCCTAACACCCTAATTTATCTTTGGGTTGCAATCAATGTGATAACTAAGGAAATCATGCTAAAGCTAAACTTCCAAGGGGATTTGAGAAAGGCCACCACAATGTTGCAACTTGCAGACAGATCCATAGTAAGTCCTAGGGGAGTTGTCAAAGATTTTATGGTCTCCATTGAATCTTGGGAGTATCCTACTGATTTCCTCATTATCTAGCCCAAAAACAAGTTTAATGGCTATCCTCTCATCTTGGGAAGGCCGAGTTTAGCCACTGTTGATGCTTACACTAGTTATAGGGATGGGATCATGACCATTAAGAATGGCAATTTGTCTAACCAGTTCGTATTATATCCTCCTGCTTAGCCTTCTATTGAGCATGAATTACCATTGTGGTTAGAAGAGGAGGAAGAAGATGAATTGTATCACACCACCCCCCTCCCAATATAGACTCTAGAAATTATTACAAGAGGGGGGAAACTTGATGAAGATGATCTCATTGACCATATCATTCAGAATCAACCACCCACTCCCATACCAATTGATGATTTTATGAAAGAATATGGCGTAATCATTGGGAAGACTTATGCCCTATTGACTCAAGTTCAGACCATGTCAATATTGTAGAGTTTGGCCCATCGAGAACCTTAAAGATCAACCCTTCTCTCTCTTCCAAATAGGAAGAACAATTGTGTAAAGTGTTGAGGTAGAACCTGGATGCTTTTTCTTGGGACTATAATGAAATGAAAGATGTGCATCCCTCTGTTTGTACTCACCATATTTACATAAAGGATGGATGCAAGCTTGTGTGCCAACCCTAGAGGAGGATGAAACCAACTCTTAAGGACATTATGAAAGAAGAACTACAAAAAATACTAGATGTAGGGTTCATATACCCCATTTCGGATAGTGAGTGGGTGTCACCTCTTATGTTAGTTCCTAAGAATGATGGGAAGTGGTGAATCTATGTGGATTACCAGGAACTCAACAAGGCTACAAAGAAGGATCAATTTACCTTTCTCTTTATTCACTAAGTCCTAGATGGTCTTGCAAGGATGAAATTCTTCTCCTCCTTGGACGGATTTAGTAGTTACAATAAAATATAGATCAGCCCTGAAGACCCAAATAAACATTCGCATGTCCTTGGGGTACCTTTTCTTATATTTTTCTTCCATTCGGTTTGTGCAATGCCCCGACTACTTTCCAGAGGGAAGTTTTGAGAATTTTTTCTTAATTCGTTCATGAATTTGTTTAAATATGCATGGATGATTTCACTCCTTATGGATGTGACTTCCATGAAGCTCTCTCCAATCTGTACAAGGTTTTTGTAACAACCTTGGCCAAAATTCCATGTAAAAGTTAATAAAGAAAAAAATAATACTAAGGTTATGTAACACTTACTCCAAGCTAAATGGTGGGAAAGACATCCTAGTTTGTGTGTTCATTTTGTTTATTATGGCTAAGGAAATTGGAAAAGGAAATGGAAAAGGATTTGGAGAGGCATGAGGAATTAATTGGCATTCTTTTATGAAAATAATGGAAATTAGGAGAAAAGGAATGTGAAAGGTCGCATGTTTCATGTGAGGAGGAAAATGAAGGAAAATAATGGAAAATAAAGAAAATAGAGGCCTTGTTAATAAAAAGGCTTCTGAGGATCAGTGGCCAAGCTTGGTCAGTGTAACCTTTTGTCAGCTTAGCTTTTGAGCTCTCTCTCTCACTCTTAGATACTTAGATTTTTCTTGGAGCACTTTCGCATTCGATCAAGAAACGAAAAGAAGGGGAGAGGACAGAAGGAGCAAGAAAGGAAGAGCAATATCAATTTGCTATAGAAGGATTCTTTGTAGGTATCAATTTTCATGTGATTTCCTTGCTATATTTGGCATTCATGGTATTACATGTGGTTCTTTGCTGTTATGGAATGGGTTTTTCTAGGTGTGACAATGGTTTCAGGCTAGCCTTGCTATTTTCCAGATAGTCATGGTGTGCTAGGGTTCTCATGTTTTAGTTGAGCTAGATTACTAGATGGATTAAAATTTGAGTGAGGTAGATCTCCAAAAGAAAGAACACATGGCCTAGTAATCATTGAACTAGATTGTGGATTGTGGTAAAGCCACTGGCCTAGTGAACCCTGAACCAAACTATGGGTTGTGATAAAGCCAAGTATTGTGTGCCTCGGTGGGCCTAGGAATCCTCGACCAATTAATGGTGGGATATAAGGTAAATCATAGAGTTGGTTTCCCTTGATTAGGCCTCGGAATCCTTTCCAGTGAATGGCAGGATATATGATAAATACTATAGGGTGAAATATCGGTTAGGGCCTAGTGATCCAATGTGGATTGTGGTAAATCCTAAAGAGTAGGAAACAAGGAAATTTCTCACAGTGTAGGTGGAGAAATATGGCAGCATCCATGCTTGTTTGATGTGCTAATGATCTGGGATGGATTGTGGTAAAGGCTAGTTCTATTAATGAGGGTGAGTTGGTGGAGCCTTGGGAAGGACTGATTGAGTTTGGTTTTGAGTCCCACATTCATGCTTGGAATATGGCACAGGGGTGATTGGATGAAAAAAATATTTGGTTTAGCCAATCTATGGTCAGGTGTTTTGTGAAAGTCCCAAACCTAGTTGACCTTTGCATCATTAATGTGAGGATATTTCTCCTTATTTATTCATGAGTATTATACTAGTTTATATGTCGATTATTCGGTGGTTGTTTCCTTAGTATTTCTATTGTTATTATGGCGGTTATGAATATGTGTTATGAGAGGGATGATGCATGGTTCTCATCATGTTTTAACTTGTAATTGAATGAACAATGAACCTATGACCCTAATAGATGATAATGCAGCTAATGTGATAAGGAAACAATGCCTCATAGAGAATCTTAGATAAGTATGAGACCACTATGCTTTGATATGTTGCTAAGGTCTGTAGATTTCATATTTGTGTTATGTTTGAAAAAATGCTTATCATGGATAATAGGGGTCCAGTCTATTCCTTATTCAGATTTCTACAAATTTATCTTTGTTCCACTATGAAAAGTCATTTCTAAAGCTTTCATTGAGTTCTAGGCAGTGACATGGGCTCTGGGCTTGAAAAGTAGCACAAATCTTGGAGTCGCAAGCACAACACTGGGAAAAAAATGTCCCGAGAAGCTCTTGTGCCGTTGTTGTGGGAGCTTCAGGAGCCCCCCACATGCACCCTTCTCCTTATTAAGGGATCGTTCAGGGGTTTGATGCACTAGAACTTTTGTTGGTCTCAGGGGATCGTTGCCTGAGTGGTTGGGATGGCTCCTAGAAGTTTTGTTCCTAATGTGGAAGGTCTGTGTGGTGTGTTTTTGTTGATTCCACTTCCTTAAGGTGACTTAAGAGGTTGAATCCCATCATAGTGGCCTCTCATCGCATTTTTTCCCTAGTTTGTTGATTACTTTGGTAGATTTGGGATGAGGGTGTTATAGAGTGGTATCCAAGCTAATTCCATTCTCTTTGGGGAATGTCCAGTTTATGTTCTGTTTGGGTGTTATCTAATACCAGAGAGTGGTATCACGGAGGGTTTTGTTCTCTCTGGGAATTGTGTAGTTTATGTTATCTTTGGGTGTTATCTGATACCACATAATGGTATTAGAAAAAGTTTCGTTCTCTTTGGGTGTTGTCTGGTTTCCGTTTTTTTTGGGTGGTGGCTAGTTATATCTAGATCTATCAAGGAATTGGAGTCCCTTGAGAGATGGCATGGATGTGTACGGTTACGAGGCAACGTGCTTGGCAAACCAAGATAAGGTAACCGGTATATTGTTATATTTATTTAGACACTCACAATTATGTGTTTATGCTAGTGTGATCTAGGGAGTTGCATGGTAGGAGAGGTTGCAATGAAATCTTGAAGAAGTCTTGGGTTGGGATTTCCTAGGGAACCATGGCATTGAGTTATGGTGTTTGATGCTAGTCTTGTGCTTAATTGCAGCTTTGTTTACGTATAGTATATGGCCATACAACTTTTGCTGTTGTCTCCTATTGTTATTGGTTTTCATGGCTTGCTTCATGTTTGCTTCTTGTGCTTGACTTTTAAGTTTTGAGATTCTTAAGAATTGGTTTGGAAAATAGGAAAGTTTGTCGAGTTCAGGGAAAGTTGTTTGGTACCCAATTGGTGATGTAAGGCCTAGATGAAGCTCAGTGCATGTATAAGGGTAGATAAAGTAAATACTATGATATTCAATTGAGCTAGTTGGGTTCATTGGGATAAATGAACTATGGTATAAAAGTCATGAAAAAAGTAATAGGAAAGGTAAAGTAAATGGACATGAGGTGTCAGATCCCTTGGCTATGCTAGGAATCATTGTTCTCAATGTTTTGCATGTTGTGAACAAATACATGTATTTCTCTTAACCTTGACCTTATGATATTTGGTAATTATGTTGTGATCATGATTATGTTGATGTCTATATATGTATACATGTATGTATGTATGTATTCCATGACTGATAGGGTCGCCATAGACCACGATTGATTTTATGTTAATGTTTATATGTATGTATGTATGTTGTTGTGTGTCAGGGCCGTTAAGAATCATTTTTTTGGAGGAATGGTTTCTTACATAGGCGAATGACATGAAAAGGTTCCTGGTTTATGAGGAATCAACTGGGAAGAATAGTCCTGAAAAACCTATGAGGTCAATATCATGTGTTTATGAGTCATTATGTGATTATATTACATTTATGTTATGGAAAATCTATACTAAGGAATACATCAGCAGAATGAAAACAATGTGATCCACAGCATGCTAAATAAGCATAGATGGTAGAGAGACGCTGGAAACAAGGTTGCTTGGTAGAGGTAGTATGGTTTTGGATGTGTAGTGCTATTATTGTGTATATGTTGTGCATGTTGTATATTTTGTGATTACCTATGGTGATGTGTAAGGTTGTATATGTAGTATTGTGTACATATGATGTTGTATTTCTGTTGTATATATTGTATTGTGTGTATATTGCATATGAAGTGCTAGGTATAGATGGTGTTATGCACATGTTGGATATGTGGTGATGTGTAGATATCGTTCTGTGTGCATGTTGGATATGCGGTGCTGTGTAGATATTGTACTATATACATGATGTATATGTAGTGTAGTGAGAATATGGTTCTATGTACATGTTGTATATGCATTACTATGTACATATGGTGTTGTGTGCATCTTTTACATGTGGTGCTATGTACATATGGTGTTGTCTGCATGATTGTACATGTGGTGTTGTGTGCATGCCCTACATGTGGTGTTGTGTGCAGGTGACGTTGTTTACATGTCATGCGTGTGGTGTTGTGTACACATGGTGTCGTGTACATGTCTTGCATGTGGTGCTATGTACATGTGGTATTGTGTACACATTGTATAGGTGGTGTGATGTAGATGTGCCATTGTGTATACATTGTGCAGGTGGTGATGTGTATAGGTAGTATTGTGTACATGATGCACATGTGGTACTGGTGTATATGTGGTATTATGTGCATGTCGTACATGATGTGTTGTGTACATGTGGTACTACGTATATGCATTGTGTAGTAATGGCATCATGACATGTGTATTCATTGTTTTGTACTATGTGCATTGTGTTTTACATTAGATGTAGGAGTATGTATTGTTTTCTGTTGTACACTAGGTGTATGTGTGTGTGTTGTATGTCATGTGTAGGTGTATGTATTGCATGACATTGCATGTCATGTGTGGTTACATGTGTGCGATTTACACTGTGTATGTGTATATGGTTGAAGAGAAGGAACTAGGTGTTTTTCAAGTGTGGCAACTAATCCAACGTGTGTACAAAATAAAGAATAAAGGTAGAAGTAAAGGCCGATGAAGGATAAGTATTAATATTTTATTTCAGTTTTATTATACATATGACCTATGATTCTTATTTATGATGATTATATGTGATCTATGATTCTAATTTATGATGGTTATATGTGATCTATGATTATGGTTTATGATGACTGTATGTGATTCATGATTTTGATTTATGATGATTTTGTTTTGAGGTAATCGGATGTGATGTGTTTATGCATGATGTTTTGATAGAACAACTAGTTTGACTTGTTGTGACAAGAAGTAAACAAGATTGCAAGTGTACCTTATTGATGAGATACCAATGAGGTATGATGTGAATTTATTTCAATTTATTTTAAATATAATGGAAGTTATGTTCTTGGTACAATAGGCATAGAAATTCATAGGTTGTGTGGTTGAAACCGATTGCAAGAATTAGTAGCGGTAATGAAAGGAATTAGAATAGGTAGCAGTATTCCAATAAAGCACTTCAGGAGTAGGGCCATTGTGGGACAATGGTACCCAATAGTCTCCATTAATTTCAATCAACATGCTATGACTGGTATGATGGTTTTGAGGCAAGTATATGCCTTGGTTGTTTGACCTTCTTATGCAAGGAAGTCTTGCTAATGAATGGATCACTCAAGATAGGGGATGTTGGGAAACATGGAAGTTGAGTGACTGCATGAAAGGGGTGATCAGATTTCCCAAGGGAATATGTAGTAGAGAAGGGAAGGTTGAGGATGCATTTGTTTTGGTCATTAGAATTTCTAGATGGAATTAGGTGCACATTGGGAGTGCAGCCTAGAACAACGAACTGGTAACCGTTTGTTGAGAGGAAAAGTGGCGCAAGATTATAACATTGGACATTGGGTGCGACATTGACTTTGGAAGTGGATTCTGGACTTCTTGGGAAGAAAGTGAATCCTGGAATTACTTTTGTGGGGTTGAGGTGTAAGCCTCTGGATTCCCTTGTTATTGATGTAAGCATCATATCCTTTTATTTGTTGGTTTATAAAATGTGCATATGTGTATATGTGTGTATTATTCTAAATAATCTATTAAGCTAGATTTATAAAGCTCCATAGATAGTATGGTTATTCGTTGGTTGAAGAAAATGTGTATAAGTATATGTGGTTTTTATTGTAAATAATTTAATGAGTTGTGTTATAAAGCTCCAGTAAATGGTATGTTTGTCATCTTTCAACAGTGGTCATTATAAATACTACAACGAGCTAAGTTATAAATCTCCATGAGCAGTATGTTTGGTTGCAGAGGTTTTCTGGTTTACAGGTGTGATTGAACACCAAGGACTGTGTTCCCCCAAGGGAGAGGGTTATGTAACAACCCTGGTCAAAATTCCATGTAAAATTTAATAAAGAAAAAAATAATACCAAGGTCATGGGACATGTATTACAAGCTGAATGGTGGGTAAGGCATCCTAGTGTGGGTGTTCATTTTGGTTATTATGGCTAAGGAGAATGGAAAAGGCAATGGAAAATTCTTTGGAAAGGCACGAGGCATTAATTGGAATTTATTTATGAAATTAATGGAAATTAGGAGAAAAGGAAGGTGAAAGATCACAAGTTGCTTGTGAGGAGAAAAATCAAGGAAAATAATGGAAAATGAAGAAAATAAGGCCTCATTAATAAAAAGGCTTCTGAAGATGACTGTACAGGCTTGGTTAGTGTATTATTTTGTTAGTTCAATTTTGGAGTTCTCTCATTATTCTCTCTCTCTTTCTCTCTCTCTCTCTCTCTCTCTCTCTCACACACACACACACATACACACACACGCATTTGGACACTTAGAGTTTTCTTGGAGCACTTTGGCATTGGATCAAGAAAGGAAAAGAAGGCAAGAGGAATGAAGGAACAAGTAGGGAAGAGTAGGATCAAGAAACTGCAACATGATTCTTTACATGTCTCGATTTGCATGTGTGATTTCCTTGCTAGATTTGGCATGCATGGTATTGCATGTGATTCTTTTCTATCATTCCATGGGTTTTTCCTGGTGTGATCGTGTTTTCATCCTAGCCTTGCCATTTTTGGATAGCCATGGTGTGATGGGGTTCTCATGTTTTGGTTGAGCTGGATTATTGGATGGATTCAACATTGAGTGAGGTGGATATCAGAAAGAAAGAACACATGACCTAGTGATCCCTGAACTAGACTTTGGATTATGGTAAAGAGACTAGCATAGTGACCCCTAAACTGAACTATGTGTTGTGGTAAATCTAGGTATTGTGTTCCTTGGTCATCCTAGGAATCCTCAACTAGTTAATGGTGAGGTATATGGTAAATCCTAGAGGTGATTTTCCTTAATTAGGCCTAGAAATCCTAATCGGTGAATGGAGGGATATACGATAATGCCTAGAGGGTGGACTATTGGTTAGAGCCTAGTGATCTGTTATGGATTGAGATAAAGCCAAGGGACTAGGAGAGAGGGAAATTCCTCATGGTGTAGATGGAGAAATTTGGTGGAATCCATGCTTGTTTTATGGCCTAGTTTTATTGATGAGGGTGAAGTGTGGTAGCCTCAAGCAGTCCTAGTTAAGTTTAGTTTTAAGTCCCACATTCATGGTTGGAATATGGCACGGGGGTGATTGGCTAGAAGAAAGATTTGGTTCAGCTAATCTATGGTCAGGTGGTTCGTGGAAGTCCCAAACTTGGTTGGACTTTGCATCATTAATATGAGGTTATTTATCCTTGTTAATTCATGAGTATTATAATGGTTTATATGTGGATTATATGGTTGTTGTTTCCTTGGTATGTTTGTTGTTATTATGCTAGTTATGAATATGTGTGATGATAATGGTGATGTATGGCTCTGATCATGTTTCTGCTTGTAACTGAATGAAAAAAGAACCTATGAACTAATATATGATAATGCTTCTAATGCGATAAGGAAACAATGCCTCGTAGTGAATCTCATATAAATATGAGACCCCTATACTCAGCTTTGCTATTAAGACCTGTGCATTTCATATTTGTGCTATGTTTGATGAAATTCCTGTCATGGCTAGTAGCGGTCCAATCGAGTCCTTGTTGATGTTTTTGCAAATGTATCTTTGTTTTGTTATGAAAATTAGTTTATGAAGGTGTCATTGATTTTTGGGTAGTGAATTGGTCTCTGGGCCCGAAAAGCGGTACAAATACTAAAACCGCAGGCACAACACTGGGGAAAAAATTCCCTGGAAGCTCCCTTACTCTTGTTGTGGGAGTTTCTGGAGCCTCCCAAACGCACCCTTTTTCATATCAAGGGAGCATCTCAGGTTTTGATGCACTAAAACTTCAATTGGTCTTAGGGGATGGGATGGCTCCTGGGAGTTATGTTGCTCATGTAGAAGGTTTATATGGTGTTTTCTTATTGATTCCACATCCTTAAGGTGATTTATGAGGTTTAATCCCATCATAGTGGCCTCTCGTCACATTTTTACCCCGGTTGGTTGATTACTTGGGTAGATGTGATGAGGGTGTTATAGTTTTGAAGAAATGCATTGAAATGAATCTCTCTTTAAGTCCTGAGAAATGTGACTTCTTGTTGAATGAGAGGACTGTCCTTGGTCATTTCATATCTAAGGAAGGGATACAGGTAGACCGAAATAAAATTTCCACCATTAAAAGGGTCCCTACCCCTTAGAAGAAAAGAGATGTGAGAAGCTTCTTGGGACTAGCTGGGTATTATAGGAGATTCATCGAAGACTTTAGTAAAGTGGCTTCACCTTTATTTGGTTTATTGGACAAAGATTCAGATTCATTTTGGACCAAAAGTTATTAAGACACCCTTGAAGTGTTGAAAGAAAAGTTGACAACTGCACCCATCTTAAGAAGTCCCAATTGGGCATTTCCTTTCCACACCCATATTGATGCATTAGATAAAGCTTTTTTTTGGGGGGGGGCGGGTGCTGGTGAGTTTGGGACAAGTAGAGGATAAGTTTCCTTATGCTAATTTAGTTCATTGGTAAGAATTTATCTAAAGCTTAGCTGAATTACACTGTCATTGAAAAAGAGTTCTTAGTTTTAGTACTTTCTTTAAACAAATTTAGGCATTATATCACTAGGTAACAATTTTTTTCATATTGATCATGTATCCATTAAATATTTGATGAACAAGTCTGATGTTAATTCCATGGTGGATGATAAACTGCAATATGAGCACCTCTTTTCCATCTCAGTGTTTTCTCCTTGATTTGTTGACATACAAAACTACTTGGTTGATGGGAGCTTCCCTCCTAATCTATCAACCAGGGAGAAAAGAAATATTGTAAGGAAAATCTCTCCTTTCACTTGGATTGGGGGAAATATTTTTAGATTGGGACCATATAAAATATTGAGGAGATGTGTAAGAGGAGAGGAGTTCTTTGAAATCCTCTCAACATGTCATGATGGTCCTTGTGGAGGTTGTTTTGCTGCAAAAATGATAGCCTTTAAAGTTTTACAGACTGGTTACTATTGGCCCACCTTACATCAAGATGCAAGGAGATATACCACTAGATGTGATGAGTGTCAAAGGATGGGAAAACCAACACCCAAGGATGAAATGACCCTACAACCTAAAGTGGCCTTACATCCATTTTAAAAGTGGGGAATCGATTTTATTAGGCCAATTGATCCACTATTAGGACAGAAAAAGTACATCATTATGTGCACTCATTACTTGAAAAAGTGGGATGATACAAAGGCAATAAAAGAAACAAATAAGAAGAAAGTGGAAAATTTTCTATGAGAAAAGATCTTCTACAAGTTTTGGTATCCAAGGGAGGTAGTCATTGATCAAGGAGCATAATTCGCATCCAAATTTATTAAAGATCTCATGAGGTAGAACCATATCAACCACAAGAAATCCAATTTCTTTCATCCTCAAGCAAATGGGAAAG
>APFE030360386.1:19413-38796 GCA_000404065.3 Pinus taeda | reverse complement strand
ACCCTACGATTGGGGAGATGAATAGAAGGCTTGAACTATTGAGGAAGGATGATCCACCATCCATCCAAAATCAAAAAGAACAATGCCTGCCTCGGAAGACAACTAAAAACAAGAGTATGTCCATGAGCAGTAAAAATCAAAACACTCCGTCAGATAGTACAAACATGAGTGTAACACCGAACATCTGGGTGAGTTTACACACTCTTGATTACAATATTATGGAAGATATGAAGAAAACTTGTGCAAACATCTGTTTGTTCAAGTTACCTAATATTTAGGGTCAATGGGATATTTTTTTGCATGCACTGGGAAAACATCCGGAGAAGAAAAACCTCTACTAGCAAAGGTGAAAGCACATCTCCCAGTTCACTCACAACTATGCTCATCACACTGAGGATGGAAGAATAAAACTTTGTTTTCCCTCCATTCTTGCTTTCATTTGAAAATTTTAAGTGCAATGTTCACAATTGTTTGGTTGATTTTGGTGCATCAGCCAATGTCATGCCACTCTCCATTGCCAAGAAGATCAATGCGCAATGGAGAAAGACATCGTTGCAGATCATCCAACTAGATTGACTGTGTGTACCATCCATTATTGAACTTCGGGATGTGATGATTGGGCTACATCATGACATCAGAGTTCACTAGTGCATCAACATTGTCATTTTGGACATACCAAAAGTGTATGGCTTACTTATTAGTAGAGACTGGTGCAACAAGTTGAATGACTACTTTGCTATAGAATGGTCACACTTGTGGCTTCCGTACCAAGGAAAAAGCAATCAGATTTGGGTGTTATCTGAGAGGTACATGAAACACAATGTCGCTCCCATCAATGGTGAGAACGAACATTTGGCTTTCGCAGAATTCATGTTCGGCCAGTGCTTCTTGGAAACATAGTTGGGGTGTTAATTCACACTGCTAGCTCCAACCCCACCAAACACACAGTTGAGTCTCCTTCCTTTTCCAAATAATGAAAATGAAACTTTTACAATACATTGTAACACTAGTAGCAATAGTAGTAGCAGGAGTAGTACTAGTGTGTCAAGCTGTCCATTTACAGACAAGTTGTGGACCATGTATTTTGATGGTTCGAGACACAGGATGGCTTTGGAGCTGGGTGTGTCTTGATAAACCCGAAGCATAGGAAACATTTTATCTCAAGCCACTCGGAGTTTAGGTGCGTGAACAACAATGTTGAATACAGAGCACTCGTATTGGGCTTGAAAAAATCAATTAGCCTCAATGTTGTTGTGCTCAAAGTGGTAGGTGATTCAAAAATCATGGTATGACAGGTATGTAGCACCACACACTATTTGTCACCTCATCTCGAAATCTATCAGTAAGAGGTATGGTGATTAATATCTAACTTCCAAGATTTCAATATCATTGATCTGCTAAGAATGCGTAATGCAGATGTTGATGCCTTGGAAAATGTAGCTGTTAGGATGTCACCGCTTAGCGATAGGTTTATTATTGAAATTTTGTAGAAGCCTTCTATGCCTGATAACATAACTAATCTGTGTGTTTTTGATGATGATCAAAAGATACTGTGCTTCATGGCCAACATTGATGTTTTCATTGACACAACAATTAACGAATATGAGCACGAGCAATCTCTGCAAGTTGCAGCTGATGACAAGAATGGAAACCTCATCCCTAATGGTGTGGTATCACTCAAAAAGATTTATGACTTGTAAATCGCTTCCAACTGTCAAGGAACAGCAAAAACCATATTTCCACCATGATGTATGAAAAGATCAACCCAGGAGCAAAGCACGATCTGAAGTTTGTCAGTGTCGATACGTGTTGCACACCTCATGAGCGGCAAGTTTTTGGCCGCTTGTTCAAACAATACCAGGATGTGTTTACATGGACATATGATGATATGAAAACATACAACACGTGAATAATCCAACATGTGATTTCGATTGAAAAAGAGGTCAAGCCATTGTTGTAGAAACTGAGGAAAGTACATTTGTCACTTGGACCCCTTATAAAGAAAGAACTAACTAAGTTGTTGGGTGCTCAGGTCACTTACAGAGTTCATCATTTTACGTGGGTTTGTAATTTAGCTCATGTATTTAAGAAATCCAAAGAGATCTTCTTATGCATTTTTTTCCAAAACTTTAACTATGCCTCGGACAAAAACAACTACCACGTGCCATCAATGGAACCTATGTTACACGCAGTATCTGAAGCAGGAATGTTGTCTTTGCTCAATGGTATTTCATGATACAACCAGGTTCTCGTACTGAAGCCTTATAGTTTGGAACTATTTCTTGAGAATTTTGGCCCACACATATGTTTTCAATCACTTGATGGGAGGATTGACAACCTTCCTATCAACGGCCAAGACTTAAACCACTACTTTCAGTAAGTCGTGGTCGCACCCTGCACTATGTACATAGTTTGTTTTATACTTGATTTCCTTTCACTTTTATTTACTATTTTTATTCCGTTTTGTTCTCTTTGCTTCATATCATGTTATTTTTGGTTTTTTCAATAAGTGTTTCCCTCTACTGAGTTCTAACTTTTGAATGAGTATGTGGCTAAGATCTAAATAGTCTTGTGACACTGTAGAACTTGGCCAGTCTTTTGTTCGTCTTCTCTATGCTTGGTTATAACCTTCAGCCAATGAATTATTGATAGAAAATATGAGCTATGTACAAGAGAAGCTCTAGTCCAACCATGAACCTGTGTCCACACTAGGAAATCCGATGCCTGTAATTATCCTTCTGCTCTATGTGTTCAAGCTCATTCAACTAGTAGAAATGGAGAAGGGGAAATTTAAAGAAGAAAACCTATATCAAAGGTCTTACATACTTCTTCAAAGGAACAACCTCTTATGCTCTCAATAAGTCAGGATCCCTCATCCACCCCAAAAAATTAATAAGTGCTTATGCACAATCCTCTTTTAAAAATAGAAAGGCAAAAGAAGAGAAAGGCTTCCTACACAGAGAAGTGAAGCATGCAACTCCATAGGGGTACTTACCAGGTTCACTGGCAGTGGAGAAATGCATGTGTTCCTACACAACTCTGTTGGTGTACTATCTAGGCCTACTGGCAGTGGAGAAACACCATAGATGAAAACTTATACTCTGAAAATTTTAAGCTCACGATTGAAACTACCCTCCCAAATTTCGAAATACTATGATCAAGATGAAACTTGTTGTTGTGTTTGACTAAGTTGGAAAAAGGTGAACCATGTTTGTCCATGGGGTAAGTGGGGAAGCTAAAGTAACCCACACAACAATTAAATACTCCTTGATACACCAAGGTCCTGTGTTGTCAATGGACCGAAACAAAGAAGATGGTATTCAACCAGTGTGTCAGCAAGTGTTACAGCGACTACAACACCCTCCAAAATCTTGGCATACATCCAATTTCGGAGCCTTCCTTGATTTTTCCTTGATGTTTTCAAACACTCAGGATCATCGCATGAGCTTGTGTGAATTCTCTGCACCCTCCTCGCTTGACCCTTCACTGGAAATATTTTAGCATGTTGGTCACAATATCATGCTTGCAGTCATGTTCTAGGTATGTGCAAGGTTTGTATTTATGTGTACAAGTTATATTCAATATGTAAGAATCTATCGCACTCACACATGAAGTTGTATGCAATGTTGCACAGGTGTCATCACAGTTAGTCAACGATCTATCAGAAATGTCACATTTGTCAACACACCCATTGGTCAGTCACATTAGGCCTATGTTGTTTCATTGATTCGAGGTGTCTTGACCTCGAGTCATCTTGAGTGTGTGTTCACAAGATCATGCATGCACGAGTTCACATGCTCACACACTTAGTCATTTTTCTAAAGATCTATTGACCACACCACCCTCCACCAAACAGAGGTGCATTGAGTTTCACTACGTAGTCTCAGCTCTAAGTGATCCTTTACTGCTCCCCAGAATTGAGCAGAGCTTGAGGCTATCTCCCAGGAAGCCTACACTACACAATCCTAAAATCGACCTGGCTAACTGTCACCCAGAATAATGTAGAAGTTGCATAAGAATCCATCTCAATCTACACTACCCGCAAGCTAATCTATCAAGCCTCCTGCTGGTCAACCAGAGAGTTTGACAGGGCAGTGACTCCAGACTTCACTCAAAAATTGAGCAAAATTCGTCACCATGCCTACCTTCGCTACCTGAAGAAATTGCATAGACATGAGGGATAGGCGCTCGTTGCCTGTCATTGCACTATATCTGAAAATTTTGAAGTCATGTCAACCAGTCCCCCTATTAGTGGGCCTACTGCTCCTCTTGGAAAGTGTGTTTTTTCTTGGATTGTCCTTCAGCATCCCGACACCCTACTCAACACAACAAATAGTGCAAACATGCCTTGCAAGCCTGCCTCCTAGTTCTTCACAGTTTTTTCCAACGACCTTCTATAGCCCGCTCCTAACCTCCCTTGAGAATCTGCATATTTTTCATTGCGAGTGTCTTCCCTACTACATGCACTTCCTCCTTGAAACAATTTGTGCAGTTATTCCTCCCAACTGAGAAAGATCCCATAGAATGTCACTATTGTTCTAGATTGATCATACTAGCCTCCCAGTGACCTCTGCATAATTTTCCTTGACAATACCTTGGAGCCCCACATCCTAGCCTGAAATGTGCTTTGTGTAATTTCAGAGCCTTGACCTTTCTCCCGGTCATCTGTACCTGAAAACGAAAGATAGTGCATCATGGTCGACTAGAATATTTCTGGATTTGATGTCGTCTCATGATGAGTGATTGCAGATATAGGTGCATGGATGTGACATGGCACGACATCGAACATGATGAACAAGGAGCACATGCTAGGAGACTTGTTCACGAACGAATGAAAACATGAAGCATTCCAAGTACCAGTGAAGGGGACATATGCACGTGCTCCATCAAGTGAGCACCAAGACCATCAATGAATCTATACACCTTGCGATGCAGAGGTGAAGCTATGATACACCAAGTGCAGACTCATCACTGAACAACATTATAGCTCAACATGAACACCACCATCAACATGAACATACCATCAGTATCATGTCGAGTCATGTCATGAGTCAGCTCGTCCACATCACCACTGTGGGCTACACTACCATAATCAATATAATGTAACGTGGAAGTCCAAGAGACCCACATACAAAGGTGAAGAGTCATGTTAGTTGAAGAGTCATGTAACTCAAGTAGTCATGAGGGAAGTCAAAGAGTCACAAGGGTCAAGTTCACCCTTGGCTATATATACTCCTCATTTGTACACACAAAGGAGTTTTCACCTTGGCTCCTCCCACATAGCCTTGAGATTCTGTATTCTTTTGTTTGAGGAGAGAGTAGTGGCTCAAATGCTTCACTATCGAGCTTGTTAACAGGCCAGCACATTTTCACACATGTATTGTATTTGTTTCGAAGACTATTATTTGGACAATTGTAATGCATGTTTCTTTAACTTGTATTAAGATGGTTGAACTATCATGGTTGTTCTAGTACATATGCTATTTGAAATCATGTGTTGTATTAGTTGTTAACATTGTCTCGCCCATGTGGACTATTCCATTAAACACTGGATAGATTAATTCTCGTAAAAGTGTCATAATGACTGTCTCACTTTTGTGGACTATTCCATTGGGTGTTGTATGTGCTATCTGTTCACTTTGTGTTTGTGACTGTCGCATCCCCTTCAACTACTCCACTGGAAGCTGGATATGTCTTGCTATGTTGTGCGTATCTAACATAATTGGGACTATTCCCTTTCGACTTGAGACTCACTCTCACCCTCTCCCTCTACATTGAAGTAACCTTGACACAAGCGACACTAAGCACTCACCAGGCACATGACCTCATTGTTTGAATACAAAGTAAACCACTCTCATGTGCTGACAAGCAAGAGCTAAGGCATATCTTTAAGATAATGGGAACTGGTCCGTCGTATCAGATGGGACTCCTAAACCAAACAGTGTGAGGTCTATTTGTGAATTCATATCGAGGAGATCCCCTGAATGGGTGTGGGTCTAGCACCATCAACAAAAGCTTATATTATATTTCCTAACCTTTCTTTTGTTTTGCAGAATTGTACAGAGTCAAAGATTTCATGGCTACAGGCCAATACCTACAAGTTATCATCCATTCCTCCATCCATACGGTTCATAACCACCCTCTTCATTCATATTACTATGTCTCTCCACCAACCCATCATCAAGCAATCCAAATTTCACCTCCTCTTCGTGATTCTACATGAAGGACCTGTATTGCTACACGAAAGTCATGTCATGCTATTGGAGGAGCCTATGGAGCTAAAGGAGGCAGATCTAAGGAGGAAAACAATCTGAAATACCATCTTAGCTCTAATAAATGATAAAGAAGGTCCTCCTATTACTTGTCCATCATGCATCCATCACTCATCCACTCATTTCACCAAAAATTTGCTCAAATTCCCCACTATGTCCTACCTTAAGAAAAAACACAAAAGCTATTATTTTCTATCTCTATAGTATCTACACTACTCCTCCATGACTCTAACCCTATCCTCATATCTTATCATCATATCCCTCATCTCCATCATGTAGACTGAATACTTCAAGGGGAGAACAAAAGACTACTACATGAAGAAAATCTTGTTGTAGCAGCTTGTGTAGCCACATAACAATCACTAATATTACTTTTTTTCACCACCAGAAGGGATGGTGAAACTATGTTTGTAGCTATGAAGAGACACCTCATTCTCAGGGAGGATTTCCACCAACAACAACTTGGATATCAGAAGAAGAACCTGCAAAGACACAAGAAAAGAAACAGTTAAGGTAGCATAAAAAATGAAGACATGCACAAGAAATAAGTCAAAGAGGTCAACTCCCTTGATCATACTGATATATGGTCCAGCTCCAGGATGCAAACCTCTATAGCAGTTCGATCCACAGGTAGGCTCGAGTATGGAAAGACTAACCTCCTCCCTCCACACAAAAATGACAAAAATGTGTTTTAAGCAAGAAAAGGTGTTTTAATAAGTTGGAGGTGGCCAGTGAACTTGGCCACCCTCAACTAGTAAACTCAATTGTGGGTTAAGTCACCCATGCAACTTGGAAATGTCAACTCAAAATGAAGTGGTGTCCTTGAAAAGTGGGTTGATAATCACAAGGAGGGAGAAATGATTACAATTAGTGGGGATAAAGGTCCAAAGGAGGAAACTCATGTTAATGCAAAGTCACTAGAGTGCTCCAATATTTTAACCAAAAGAGGATATTTTGTGTTGGATTGAGTTCATTTTCACCATCAAGCATTGCAATAATAGGTAGAGGAAGGACTATCTAGTGCTTCGAGCAGCCTAGAGTGCCACCAAGGAGCTTCGAAGCATGGATACAAAGTGATATAGGATAAAGCTATAGGCATGCCTGCAATTGCTATAGGAGGGCTGAGAGGAGCTACAGGAGGATTTGATAAGAGAAAAAGGAGTCACAATAGGTTGTACTATTTAAAAAACTTCATGCACACCCATAATTTCTCTGATAAGAAGTAAGTGATACCCTCCTTCTTTGTTTCTACACCAAATTTCTTGAGAAGTCTTATTGAAATTATGATCCTATAATAATCAATTGATCAATAAGGGGTCCTTTTGGTAGTTTTTTATGGTTAATAAAAAAGAAAATAGTGTGGTTGATATCAATTCAACCACCCTTATTCCTCACCATTACCAAGCATTGTGCCACTGTTTCACCATTTTTGTGCCACTGTTTCACCACTCATACTATTTCAAATTTTTTGAATTCGACACCTACATAGAATCAAGGAGTAATAGAGATGAGATGGGGGGAGGATATACTATAAGGGAACCCTCAGACACTAGGAGAATTCATTGACACACTCTTGTAGTTGACATCTTCAGAAACCACCAGTGGTTTGGTTTCTTTAAGCTACTAAAGGGGTATGATTATGATCTTTCCCATGAATTTGACATGGCATTACACTCTCAAGAGGAAGACAGTGCCAAAAATTTTGTTAGAGGGTTGTCCATCTCTCTCAGTCCTAAAACCATTAGTAGAGTGACGACCTTGCCTCTAGGAATTAGATGCAGTAAAGAAGACAAGCAAGTACCATAGCTAGGAACAATTCTTCCTTTCAAAAGAGAAGCTTGTAGAAGACAAGAATGGAGTGAGAATACAAAGTCTTCCTTACCCTTGGGATGAGGTAGCTTACCATATCCTTAAATATATATCTTTTGAAGTGAGATTAAGTGTGGCTTATGTCTACCACTTCAAGTTTCTCCACGAGCTAAGATTCAAGGCATAGTTACCCCTTTCTCAAAGACTTAGTGTCCCTCATTTCCTTTTGTAGTCAATCATGGAAATGAGTTTGAAGGTAAGGGAAGTAAAACAACAACATTTATCTCACCATGGCCTCATCAAATTGATAGTGTTAGATGATCTGAACGACTTGAGAATCCATGTCATATGGAACAAATTCGTGGACTTGGATAGGTAAAATCTCATAGAAATACAAGCCCTCACACCATGAGAGACTCTAGCCTATAGTGTTGGAGGAAGAGAAGGAAAAACAGATGAAGGAGAAGGATCAGAGATAGAGGAGGAAGAGGTAGCAAGAATAAAAGAAGAAGAAATAAAAATAAAGGAGGAAGAGGCAACAAGAATGAAAGAAGAAGAAATAAAAACAAAGGAAAAAGAAGTAGTAGAGACAGAGGAAGGAGAAGTAGTGATGAAAGGAGAATAGGAAATGAAGAAGGGAGAAGAAAGAATATGTCCTAAGGAGACTTATCCACCCTAAGGAGCATAAGACACTGAATAGGAAGTAGCTGCAACCTTATCTACATTGGGCACTCATTCCAAGACTAAGAGGAAGCAATAAAGACCAAGTCAAATTTATTTCAGAACGAGGGAAACTACAAACTCCTACAAGGGTTCCTATAATTATTTATGAGTCACCAAGAAGAAAGGAAGATATAGGATTGGGTAAAGGAAAATTTGAGGTCACTCCTCCTAAAACAGACACCACGTCACCCATAACACTTGTGAGTAGGCCTACCACGAGGCTTATCACCGTCAAAAAGCCAAGGATATAGTCTTCATTAGAGGAAGAAGAAAAAGAGAAGCTACAGGAGGATC
This sequence comes from Pinus taeda, assembly GCA_000404065.3. NCBI lineage: Eukaryota > Viridiplantae > Streptophyta > Pinopsida > Pinales > Pinaceae > Pinus > Pinus taeda. The sequence continues at coordinate 29,698 of APFE030360386.1, read as the reverse complement.
AAGGTTTGTTTTAGGAGAGACAAGGTTTGCTACAAGAGGGGCAAAGTCTACTACAGGAAGGACATGGGAAGTTATAGGAGAACAAGAAATATTGAAAAGAGGAAGCCACCACTTCAAAGACTATTGGAAAAGACATACAAGAGCTCCAAGACCTAGCCCACAACATAGCTTGAGCTCCTACTACAAATTCATTGAAGGAGGAAGGATCATCCTGGAAAATTTGCATTCCCACTCCTTTAAGCGCTGGAGATAGAAAGAGGTAGAATCCACAAATGGATGTAAATTGCTAAATCTAAGAAGCTAGAGGATGTAGGCCTCATCTAAAAAAAGGACAATGAAATGAGAGAAGAGTTAAGTGATTTGAGAATGAGAGAGTCTATGATGAAGGAGAAAATATAGGAAAAAAACATGATGTTGAGAGAGAGGCTACATGAGCAAGAAACATAACTTTCCACCATGGAATGTCTCTCCATGGAAGCATTGCAATGCAAATAACCATCAAATTCTTATAACCTCTTTCTCAAAAAATAGTGCTTGTTGTTCCAAATCAAAACTTTGGCACAATATGGATCTCTTCCTTGTCAGGACTGTAGCTAGTTCATTAAATTACACAACCAAACTAACATGGAAGACAAAGAAAAATTGTCTAAATTTTACATGCACAACCTCACTTTGACAAATATGAATTTTTGGGATCCCAAATCAAGATTGGGAGATATGTAACTGATGGATTTAGCATCCTAGATGACTCATGGGGAGATGAGAGATAACAAGGTGAAAAGGGTAATGGTAAAGGAAAAAAGGAAGCCATTGTATATTAGGGTAGAGATAGTGAACCCAAAGGTTGTCATTAGAAATCATAGCCTCATCTCCAGTAATGTTGCATTAGCACCCAAATACATTGTTACACAGGAGAAAACCATTGTACACTTTGAAGACACATTCGGGATGTTGGGAACATAAAGTCTGCAAGATTTCTAGAGGAGATGGCATGCCTTATCCCATAATCTACAAATCAGAGAATATCACTCTCCCGAAAGGCTAAGGAATGCCTTGGAGAGAACACCATTATACAAGAGGATCATGAAAAGGAAGAAAATAAGGTGGATAGGACTCAAGTTTAGTCCACCCTTGTTTCTAGGCTTGTTGGCATTATGATACAGGTGTTGTCCTCGATGGAAACTCGCTCAGAGGTATGATACAGGTGGCAACTCAATTAGATGACATATCATAGTACATCATGTCAAGAGAGACGTATACGCAGGTTAACCTTGATGAAAGTGCGTATACACGTGGATGAGCAGAACAGAAGACGCGTATACGTACACACACAGGTTCACAAAAGGAAAGGTGCCTACATGTCGGAAAACTAAGTTTTGGTCCATGGTATTTGGTCCATGGTATTTTGGTATTGGTCCATGGTATTTGGTTCGAAGTGTTGACCCCAGGTATTGGCTCCAAGGTATTAGTTATACATGGTTTTTGACCATGGTATTGAGAGAAGACTAAACCTATATAAGGAGAAGATCATTAAGCCAAAGAGTATAAGCGAGGAAGTGATGAATATCTAATATGCTGGTTATGGCTTTGTGATGCTTTGCTTGATCTGAACCAAGGATGCACTCATGTGGATGATGATGAATGATGGATCGGGATCTTAAGGCTTGGAATTTTTATCATTATATGGTTTGATTGTGGATAGACTAGATCTGAATTATTGACGCATGTTTTATTGTATGAATGTTATGATCTAGGTATGACTGTTGTTTGGAACAACTACAAAGTTATGAGTAAATATTTGCAGATCTATACGCAGGTTGGCTTTGGTGAAAGCGCGTATGTACGCTGGTTTGCTTCTTCGTAGTAGCGTATACATTATATTTGAAGTTGCAATTGGATCTGGTTATTGTTGTCGAGTTCTGTTGTCTATTATGTGATCGGGTGACTGTGTTGTTGACAGGGTTTTAGTGTTTTAGTATTGGGTGATTTAGAGATTGATGATGCAGGTGTAGTTGATGGGTGTATTGCATTGATGATTAATTTTGTGCTTCAATGTTGTTGATGGGTCCGGTATGAAAATTGGATGAAACGTGGCCTTCATATTATGGTGTTGTGCTTCAGGAGTATCTAGTCTGAAAAATTATGAAATGTGATACCTGGAGGAAGAAAGAGAAGGTTGTAGCCTTCTATAGGTTAGCACCTACGTACTAGTACATCAGCTAGTACAAGAGCTAAGGGGTTTGTAGCTCCCTTCCAGTAGAAACTGGAAAATGAGAGAAGGTTGTAGCCTTCTACAGGTAGAAGCCTGCGTGTTGGTATAAGACTACACTAGTACATAAATATTGTAAAAAGAAGTTTCTTATTAAAGGAAGATAGAGACGAATTGCAGTAGGTGGTTTTCACCCACATTGGGTTTCCACCTTATATCATGGTGTTCATGTGTTCTCCTTATGTGTGATGATCTGTTCTATTTTACTGCACTTGTTTACTGTTAATAATGTTCTGATGCACTCATTGAAGATCAACTAACTGAATCATAAGTTTATTGGATATATGCTAGTTGCATTAAACACAGTTGCATATATATGTGGGTATCCTTAACTGAAATAGTGTATATGAATTTGAGTATGAAAATGAAAAGTGTTTGATTTGCTAATACTGATTGACCCCCCCCTTCTCAGTATTATTTCCAACAATTAGTGTCAGAGCAGGTCCTTCAGTTGAATCTTGATTGCTTGAAAGAGATCCGTAGAACAATGGGAAAGAAAGGGCATCAAAAGAAGAAGACAACTCAAAGGAACAATGATAGCTTGTCGTTGAGTGGAAGCAAGTATTCAGATCCTGAATCACCTCAGATTGAAGATGGACAAGCAAATGAAGCATCAGATAAAATCATAGATCAAAAAGATCTACCTAGCAAAAGGGAGAGTGCCCTTAAAGAAGAAATTATCAGCTTAAAAGCTCAGTTGGAATGTGCCTTCAGAGTTCATCAAAATGCTGCAGGAGTTGAATGAAGAACAAGAAAAGGAGATTCTTAAACTAAGGCAACAAATAGAAGAAGGAAGAAAGTCTGAGGAAATTTTGAAGAAGCAATGTCTGGAAAAGGAAGAACAACATGAAGTTGAGGTAAATATTGTAAAAAGTAAATTAGAAGAAAAGGATAAACTGTTACGATTTCAAGATAGTACTAAGATTTTGGATGACATTCTTGGTAGTCAATGATCCCCTACTATCAAAACTGGTCTTGGTTTCTATGAATCTGTTGAAGGTGAATCTAGATGACAAGGTGAGGGAAGGAACTCTAATGAGAAACCTAAAATGATCAACAAAGAGATGAGAGGAAAACCCCATCAACAACCAAGGAAATAAATTCCTCAAACAAAATCTTTTGCTCCTAACTGTGGAAGTGATAGACGATTATTTCCTCTGATGAATAATGTTGAATGTTATGTATGTCATAATCTTGGACATGTTGCAGCCAAATGCAGAAGTAGAATGCCTCAAGACCATCACACGGAAAGATCATCACGTTTGAGGTACTTTAAGGGATATTGTTTTGCTTGCAATATGTTTGGTCACAAAGCCATTGAGTGTTTTAGGAGGAATATGAAACAAGTAAGATGTTATGCATGTAACAATATTGGACATATAGCAAAGGAATGCAGGAGAAGATTGTGGACACCATACCAAAAGGAGAAAACATTATCACAGTTGAAGATATGGAAGAAAAAGGAAGTATAGCCAGAAAGATGTGGCTTAGCAGAGTACACAGACATGACAGACACAAAGGAAGCTAAAAGTGTGGAACATCAGTGTTCTAAATCTCATACTTAGGTATCATGAAGACAATTCGTGTATATACGTGAGTTATAGGCTGCAAAGATGCCTATATGGAGTCTTGAAAAAAGCAACAGAACAGACTCAGGAAATGGTTATGTCATGGTATATGATGGTTGGCACAGGCTCAGGGGGAGCATATGCTTCGAATAATGCATTGTTGGCATTATGGTTAGAAGTCCTTGGTGATGATGCTTATTGACATATCTTACTACTGATTGTTTATTAACCAAGAGAATGGATTGCAGGTTAAGATGCTTATAGTGCATATCATATAGTGTATGACAGCTGCTGATAAATGTCATGGTCTTGTTTAGGTCCTTGGTATTTGTGAGTCATATGATGTATCTTGTTACCCCACTATGCATGTGATGGATGATGTAATGGTTATTGTGTTTGAGTAAAAAATGGTGTATCCCCATTTGGTTGGGAGATTTATGTATGTATGAGTCTTTAGGAAGGTCATTGGCAATGTATGTATAGAGTCATGTTATGATTTTGTAGACCTTGCATGTGCTCAGGGGGAGCATGGGCAATAGAATGTATTTCAAAGAAGAGAATATCTTGGTCTGCCCTTTGCCCTTGATGTCAAAGGGGGAGAGTGACTTGGTGTGGTGGTTGCCATCAAGTCCAAAGGGGGAGATTGTTGGCATTATTTTACAGGTGTTGTCCTTGCTGGCAATTCACCCACAGGTATGATACAGGTGGCAACTCAATCAGATGACAGATCATAGTACAACTGGTCAAGAGAGAGGTATACGCAAGTTAACCTTGATGAAAGTGCGTATACACGTGGATGAGTAGAAAAGAAGATGTGTATACGTACACACGCAGGTTCACAGAAGGAAATATGTGTACATGTCGAAAAACTAAGTTTTGGTCCATGGTATTTTGGTATTGGTCCATGGTATTTGGTTTGAAGAGTTGACCCCAGGTATTGGGTCGAGGTATTAGTTCTACATGGTTTTGGACCATGGTATTGAGAGAAGCCTAAACCTATATAAGGAGAGATCATTAGGCGAAAGAGTGTAAGCAAGGAAGTGATCAATATCTGATATGATGGTTATGGGTTTGTGATGCTTTGCTTGATCTGAAAAAGGATGCACTCATGTGGATGATGATGAATGATGGATCGGGATCTTAAGGCTTGGAATGTTTATCATTATATGGTTTGATTATGGATAGACTAGTTCTAAATTATTGACGAATGTTTTATTCTATGAATGTTACGATCTAGGTATGAGTGATGTCTGGAACAACTATTAAGTTATGACTAAATATTTGCAGATCTATACCCGGGTTGGCTTTGGTGAAAGCGCGTATCTATGCTGGTTTGGTTCTTCAAAGTAGCATATACATTATATTTGAAGTTGCAATTCGATTTGGTTTGTGTGGCAGAGTTATGTTGTTTGTTCAATGTTCTGGTGACTGTGTTGTTGACAGGGTTTCAGTGTTTTAGTATTGGGTGATTCAGAGATTGATGATGCAAGTGTAGTTGATGGGTGTATTACAGTGATGATTAATTTTGTGCTTCAATGATGTTGATGGTTCGAGGATGAAAATTGGATGAAACGTGGCCTTTAGATTATGGTGTTGTGCTTCAGAAGTATGCAGTCTAAAAATTTATGAAACGTGGTACCTGGAGGAAGAAAGAGAAGGTTGTAGCCTTCTATAAGTCCGCACCTATGTACTAGTACATCAGCTAGTACAAAAGCTAAGGCGGTTGTAGCTCCCTTCAAGTAGAAATTGGAAAACGAGAGAAGGTTGTAGCCTTCTGCAGGTAGAAGCCTGCGTACTGGTATAATACTGCACCAGTACATAAATATTGTAAAAAGAAGTTTCTTATTAAAGGAAGACAAAAATGAATTGTAGCAGGTGGTTTTCACCCACATTGGGTTTCCACCTTATATCATGGTGTTCATGTGGCTCCTTACGCGTGATGATCTGTTCTGTTTTACTGCACCTGTTTACTGTTAATAATGTTCTGATGCACTCATTGAAGATCAACTAACTGAGTCATAAGTTTATTAGATAGGCGCTAGTTGCACTAAACATAGTTGCGTATATACGCAGGTATCCTTAGCTGAAATAGTGTATATGAATTTGAGTATGAAAATGAAAAGTGTTTGATTTTCTAACACTGATTCACCCCCCGTCCCCTTCTCAGTATTATTTCCAACAAGGCTTACAAGAAGGAAGAGATGAAGTAGAAGAGTAGAAGGAGTAGAAAGAGATAGAAAGGAATGCACATTTTTAGCCCCGAGAGGGTACACCACTTGAGGAGCCTTGGGACGTCAGGGAGGCCACCAAGGCCGTGAAAGAGCTTCACATGGATGACTGAGTTGCTTAGAGGATGAGAAACACCTTAAGTAGGGGGTGGTTATGAGTCCCATCAATAGGTACATTTTGAATATCAATATGCCATCTTCTTATCTTAAAATTATACTTCTCTTACATTAATTCACATTTTTTGTTACATTATGCTTAGTAACATGAGTAAAATGTGTTTTTCATAGTATGTGGCCTAATATGGTTTAATTTCACCAAAATGAAGCATTTTTAAGGCTATTACTATGAAGGGTCTTGATGGAGATAGCTAGGAGAGAATCTAGGGTGTTTGCCACCTCCTTAACTCCCTAAACTCAGCTTAGGATCACAATATGTTCTCTCACCAGTTCGAGTTCATTGGAAGCCAAGTGACTCCTAGTCCAAGTGAAGATCGAGAGGGACATGATATATCATTTTAGAGATCAAGGAGGGAACCACTCCTACTTTCAAGGGAGTTGCATTAGTTTCCATTTTGTATAAATAAACTAGAAGAAGAGCTCATTAGGATTCAAAATTTTTGTTCAGTTAGGTGTAGCTATTGAGCTTCAAGCTTGACATTTTTATTTTCAACTTTTATGAGATGTAATAGAGCTACACTTTTTGATAATGAGAAGTTGGATTTTAAGCTGCATCTGAGTTAGTTTCAGAGGGTTGAGACGCTTGAGTTTGGGCCCAACGAAGAGGCTTGGGTCCTTCATCTTGTACTTAAGTTTCTTCTTGATTCCAAGAATTTCATAATTTCTTGCATTTGAGTAGACATTAATTGATAAAATCTTGTGGCTATAACCTCTACATCACCTCTCTTGTGGGAGAATGAGTGGCAGGATTCACAACTACTATCCAAAAATATTTTTCTTATAATTTCTTGGAAATAGATTGGTATTAGTTGTCACGTTTTACATTTTCATTATGTAGCTTATAAGTAAATTTAGTGATTAGATCAATGGTATTTCATAAAATAGATGTTATTTAAATTCAACTCATATTTTCCATCACATGTTATTTCATTTTTCCAATGATAAATGGGTGCATGCATGTGATTAATTGTAGGGATGGTTGATCTACAAGGAAGGGCACCTTCACCACTTCCATCTTAAGCTCCTTCATCTTCTCCTTCCACTTCCAAACTCTATCCCAAAACACTTTTTATGAACCATTCTTCCTAGTACATTGAGAGCACTCATCCTAGTGCAAGACAGACCTTCAAGAGGTCAAAAGCTTGGCTAGGTGCTCAAACCAACCTCCCTCCATTTTCTTTAAATTCCATCGACCTCTCCATACCCTCAGGACAACATTCTTACCTTCAAAAACCACTCGGATTCCCTCTTGTAGCATTATAGGCCTTCTTGTAGTATTACAACCCTCTTGTAGCAATCGCCTGTAGCAAACTTGTAGCAGTGCTTTCCTTCACCATTTTTTATCCCCACTGCAACTTTGACTTAGTCTAGATGGATAATGACGCCCAACTATGCTTTTATGATCAGGAAAAGCTCCTAGGCCACTCCAACCCTTCCTTTTCTTCACTGCAAAAACATAGTAGAGTTGTTTTCTTTATCATGTAAGTAAATTACTTATTTATAAGCAATTTTGAACTAGGTAGATGGTACACACAATTTTGATTGGTAGTTTGATGAATTATGCATGATAAATTAGCTTCCTTTCTACAGGATGATGTGCTAATTTGACGAATTCTTCAAGATAACATAGCTTTATTTATGCAAGTAAATTAACCTTTTTCATTTCATGAATTGATTAGTTAGCATTTACAAGTTGATTCAATGGAATTTCTATTTTCATAGCTAGAAGCAATTTCCAATTGTACCTTTAACATCAAGCTTTCATTCTAATTTGGTAAGAGGAAAGGTATTTGAGAAGTTTTGATCTAATGATATGGATTTAAACAAGAACACAACAAATTACAAAGATAATCGTAAATATAGAAATGCAACATAAATAATACTTCATTTCATTAATATAAAACACTGAAATATTCTTACAAACAGAATGGGAATAATACTAGCTCGAGCGATGGTAGCTTATCTCTGAGAAGAGATGCGGTAGCTACATGCCTCTGAACTATGTTACAATGAGGCTCAAAGACCTATTTATTATTGAGAAACAATGGAAAACCCTAAACATCGCAAAACCTAACCGTAGGAGATGAAGCGCCAAATTATGGGCCCCATTTGGGTAAATTGGTATATCAACTTCTTAGGGTCATAACTTTGACATACGATTTTCATTTCATGCACACAATACTTTGTTAGAAAGATCGATCTAAGGACTACAACTTTCAAATGACCAACATTAGTCAATGACCCATGTTTTCCCTTCATTTCCCAAAAAATGTTGTTTAGAGCGTCAAAATGGCTCCGGAAGTTCATGACTCGAAAAACTGCCAAAAATTGTAAATTGTGCTACAATTAAGGAAAATAAAAAACTAAATGAGATAGTTGCGGGGTTCCAAGTGGGATCGGCGGGTGGCCACCAACATGTACCTGAATCATCTAATGTCATAACTGAGGGTGGACTGAGTGGAATTCTATCTGTTGTGCATATAACACTGTCACCTCGAAGTTTGTATGAACCCCGAGTTGATAATTTGAGTTGAGGAGCCCTTAGGGATTGCAAAATTCTTGGTGAAATACAAGGGCTCACCACTCTCGGTGGTTCTATGTTCATCAATCACATGAGGCTCTTAATTCCCTGATAATTTGTGGACATGGACTTCGTTGTTTTATTTCTTCTAAGGAATTTCATAGAAAACACCTAGTCTTATCTCTATGGAACGTCTTGCCTCTGTATCCTAGATATGGACTGCAAAATGTTTGTTATCATAATAATTTGATTCCAAAGCAGCCATGTGAAATTCTAATGTTTGTTGTCATAATAATTTGATTCCAAAGCAGCCATGTGAAATTCCCCCCTAACATCACTGCCTAGTACAAATTTAACGCATAAAAAACATCTGACATGGTTACCTTCTTTGATTAGGGAAAAGGTAGTTGCACTTCTCAGGTTTCATTCATCGTTGCCCTCTTTCTCACCTTTAAGGATGAAATATGTGAAACCGAGAAGCGCTAAAATAGTCCTCACACAAAAATCCCAAGTGAAGATGCGAGCACAAATTGGTACAAAATGCAAGATGACATTTAACACACCTCTTGTAAAAATGTAACCGCAGATTAGTGCGTTCACTTCATATCCAACGTGTGAGTTGATTCAGCTCCCGATGCTCCACTTTTTTCATAGATTCAAATCCCATTCACCCTCTATCCTCTATAACTTTCAACAATTTCACATATACAACACACGTAAGACATATAACATGAAACAAAGAAACAATGCGATTTGTCGTGAATTAAAAAATTTCACTATTAATTTCTTCTTCTCCAAAGATTTTGGGAAGAGGGTTTCAGGGTATGAATTACAATTACTATCTGGCCATAGTGTTGTTGGTGATAATCTCTTTTGACGACCACAACTATTAAGGGAACTTATGAAACTGCTATAGGCAATTTGGGATCCCTCAATAAGGCAGAACCATGGTGAGTATGACTGTTTATCGGAAGGATAATCAGAATGGCTGTAAGACTTTAGATACAAGTGATATTTGAGTTTAAATCGAAACCGGGAGGGCTCCCTAATGTCGTGTTGGTTAACAGGGAGATTTTTAATTTTTTTGAAAGTTTGAAATTCTCAGAATGTTGGTGCAATAACTGTTCTCGTCTCTAATGATAGAAAAAATCCATTGATATCTATGGATTCTGAAACAAAACCTCGATCTGAGAAAAACATTTGAATCAAATTCATTTGAAAACCCTCGACACATTACATTTATCGGGACCTCACGATGTTATATTTCTAGGGGATTATTAAAACAAACCCCTCATGAAAAACCTCTGATGGCTCCTAATCCCCAACGATAGATATCTTGGCTATCTTGGGACATTAAATTACTTTGAGACATTATTCCTCGGGACCTCGGCGCATTACTTCTCTTGGGGCCTATTTAAATAGTACCCTAAGATTTAAACCTCTGATGATGGCTCTTTAACATAAAAAGATTTGATAGGAATACTTTTGGTTTTATAATAATTTTGTTTTAAATTGTTTTGTC
>APFE030360386.1:2138-19381 GCA_000404065.3 Pinus taeda | reverse complement strand
ATTCACATTTTTTGGGATAAAGGTTTAGTTGGGGCCATTGGGTGGTCTCTCTCACATGTTGATGAGGTCATTTTTACCATCAACAAAGAGCAAATGGTTATGGACACCTTGAAAAGCTCCCATCCAATTATTTAAATTTGAAAGTAAAGGAGATTTTTATTTTTTATTTTTAATATACATGATTGTATCATGTATTTAGGTTAATATCAAAGGGTTTTTTGGATAGTTTTTGTGATAGCAGAGAGGGTTAATCTCTGGTACTAATCTCGTTGTGTAATGAAATAGTTTGTTTGTTTGTTTGTTTTTCTTTTTTCCAGGCATTCTGATTAGTTAATTTTAACCAAAATCTTGTAAATATTTTTGAAACATTAAGTTTAAGTTATTTAATCTATAGAATTTGAGTGCATTAGTATTTTTCAAGTGTTAAATCCATTTATGCATTCAAAATTGTATTTTAAATAACAAAATATCACAATTGGTGAAAAGACCCATTCATTCATAAATTGGACTAAACTATTGAAAGCTACTACTTCTATATTACTATGAATCCACATTACCGCTTCCTTAACCACATTACATTTTTTCATTCAAAGATTAATCATGATTCATCGTATTTTTTGGTGTACACTTCATTCAATAGCTACTTTCTTTCTAAGTTGCCGCCTATATTTCTACAATCTCAGCCACTTATTTCTTATCAGTTAACACTTGGATAGAGGTATATGTCTCCAAAGGCCACCTTTAATATATTATTTTTATTTTAAACAATACTAATAAAGGCATTTTTATTCACCATTTAAGGATAGCAATTAATAAAGACGGAAAAGAAAACTCCAAAAAGCCACCAAGTTAATAAATATGACCTTTAACACATTAATAAGCATGACCTTTGATAAAAAGAAAAATTATTTTAAACAATACTAATAAATGAATTTTTATTCACCATTTAAGGATAACAGATAGCAATTAATAGAGAGCTCAATGAAAACTACTGCAAAAAGCGAACCCACTTTATTTCTCTTTTAAATGCAATTTTAGGATTTATGTGAACACACAATGTAATAAAAATAGACATATAAATGTTAACAAAACTCTTGGATATAATCTAATCAATAACACAGTTTTACAATTTTACAATTTTCATTCAAAATTTTATTTTATGACTTCTGTCAGCATAATTATTTGAAATTATTATTTTTCTGCTAAAATTTGATGATAGATTTATTATGATATTGTGAATTTCCCTGGTTTAAAATTCATTTTTTTAAATCAAATGTACTCAATGCTTTGAAAAATCTTACGGCAATTCATTTTTTTAAATCAAATGTACTCAATGCCTTGAAAAATCTTATGGCACTCACATTACATAGATTATAAAAATTAAACTCACCATTATCAAATATTCCAATAAGATTTTTGATGAATAGGCAAAGTAACCATTTACATTATTAATATAACGTCAAAAAGTTAAATGGATAAAAGCACAAATGAACTCCTATACCCCTTGCAATAAAGTATATATCTTTCTTGAATGTCAACATAAAAATGCCTCTTAGAAGAACATAAAAATGCCTCTTAGAAGGTATGAAATGTGTCATGGAGAAATGAACAACTTACACAAGAGGGTCAATTCATACTCTAATGCAATTTCAATGAATGACGCTGTGATATATTTATGTGGATAATATCTTGAAGTGACAAATATTTGTGAAGACGTAGCAGTGTGTTTTGCCATGGAATGGATCCACATGGTTTTGCAAAAGCCTTACTGGAAGCAAACATGGGATGTGTATTGGCTCATGTGCTAAATGTTTGAAACAAAAATATTCTTTTATTCAAGATTGTATTTTAGTAGGGGCTTCCAATTCTAGAAGCTATTCCAATTAATGAATCGTGGTCTTTTGATGCTCCTATTGGTTTTGAATATTACTGAATCTATAATTTGAGTGTTGTTAATTTTATGATATTAGACTAGTTACTGGTAACTTATACAATATAGACTATAGAAGAGAATCATAATTTTAAGCGACTCAAAACATACTTTAATCCATTATTTGGCTCTTTTTCTACTCAAAAGAGTCTCAAACACTATAGGGTAACTAGCTTGCTGTATTTGGAGTTCATTCTTCCAGCAGTGCGTACATTCCAATCAACTATCACAAACGATGTGAAGATTGCCTAAATGAAAAAACTACTTGTTAAGAATATAAAAATAAATAAAGATTTTGAACATTTATCTAGGTTATGTTCCATTCTCATTTGGGGTTTAGGGAATTAGTTTTGGAGAAAGTATAAGTGTTCCCCAAAATTTTAGGGGATGGCACCTCCAATTATATAAAAACTGCAAAGTTTTAACATTTTATATCCATTTTGACCTGCAAAAATCTCGTTTTCTCTGGAAAAAGAAAATGCCATTGTACATTGAAATTGAGTACCCATGCACCCTTCTGGAAGAAAATTGGGGAAATGCATCCCCATCTACACAGACATCTCCCAGTGAGAAACTATTATCTACCCTAGGTACTATGCTAAGTTTTATTGTGGACAAGAGAGATTGTGAAATGACCATTTGCATTATATGCCTTTTTGGAAATATTATTTTTTTGGGCAGAGTGAAATATATGCAGAGTTAACTCCTGACATCTAATTACTACAACTATGCAGGAAATAATGTTGAGATTGATGGCTCATATGAGATATCTCAAATGGAGATCTGTTGATTATATATCGAGCACAACTGTGTCTCCTAAGAATTTTACGGATATCATTTTTAATACATTTAGTGGAAGATGCATGACACCATTGCTTTGGTTTGTGTGAAGCAGTGACTCTTTCTGATCAGGTTTATTACTACCTAAATGACTTCTAAGATATTTTGCATGGGTCATATTTGTACCAACTAGACCCACTGTCTACCTCCACGATATTTGTGGTTATGAATCCACTCTTTTGATATCAATTTTGCATTGTAAGGTCTATACTATTGATTTTATGTTAAATGGAAACTGGAAACATTAGATCTTCAATTTCTATAATTTGGTTTATAAACTTATACATAACTTATTTTTACATTAAAACCCAGTTGACCAAAAAAACAAAAAGAACACAATGGGTTGAACAAGATTTACAACACAGTGGCTTAGATTCTGTAAAATCATTTTCACTTGTAATTAGATATTGTTGTTATGAGTTCTCTCAAACCACTAATGATTTTGTTGTTGGCTTCCGTTTTTCCGCTCCAAACACTGGCTTTCATTGACATGCCTGCATACCCTTACGCCTCTATTTCAAATGATTTTGTATATATATTCAAGGGTAAATAAACACCAAAACGCTTTTGGCGTGTGCTAGTAATACAATTTATAATTCCATATGAGGAAGGTTTGTCATACAAAATCACATCCCCATTACTATGTAAGAAAGAGTGGATGGATTAGCCCAAACTTTCAAAAAGTTAGGGATAAATAATTTTTTTTCATGGTCCATTAATGTCGATAAATATAACGATATGTGACTCAGACGAGACTAGTAAACAAAGAGACTAGAGTTTATGAATTAGCTTTGCCCAGTCAACTTTGTCTATAGACTAATGGTCTCACAGTGCTCAACAGTTTCTCTGCTTACGCTTCAGGATCACAAGAACATTAAAAAGCTTATACAGATCAAGTGGGGTGATGTTTTTCCCATTCTATTGTAACTGTTCAATTTTATGATGTTTTTATTTTGATATTCGAGTCAAATACGAACTGAATTTAATGAGATTCCATTTGCTTACTGTACAAAGGGATGGTTGATATGGTTTGTGCGGTTTATGTTTAACCCTAACTTCTTGCTCACACTCGTGAAATATTTTCTTATAGGAAAGGACCTCACGTTAACGATAACATCACTCCACGTAATTTCCAAAATGTCAACGAAATTCACTTGTAAAAACAGAGTTTTATAATGTGTTAGGTCAAATGTAATGGCAAAATATTTTTTATATCTGGCATATTATTGTGTGTATACTAGCCTAGATCTATCTTAACTCTAGATGTATTAACCGTCCAGAGGGATAAAATCTTTCAAGGTGCAAACTTTTCCTCAAATTTTGCACTCAAAAAAGAGGTTTGCACCTCAAGAAATTTGATCCCTCTTATTGCTTGATAGATCCAAAGTTAAGATGGATCTAGGCTGGTTATGTGAGATCTACCCCCATAGATTGTTTACATTTACGTTTAAGTTTACATTTACATGTTTATGTTTTCATGTGAGATCTACCCTATAGGTTGTTTATATTTACATTTACGTTTACGTTACATTTACATGTTTATGTTTTCATGTGAGATCTACCCTATAGGTTGTTTATATTTACATTTACGTTTACGTTTACATTTTTATGTGAGATCTACCCCATATTGGACTGTACAGCGCGAAGCAATTAGATATCACTATATAGCATAATTCAATTTTATATTTCAAACTATTTTAGAAATTTTATAGATATAAATAAATTAAAATACTTATGTAAACCATAAAGATAAATAAAAATTTTAATAGGAAAAAAATGTGAAATCAATGTATTAAGAGAAAGAAATTTTTGTCATTGAATATGTTGATTGTTAATATACATCGCAAATTATTTAGGGTATGAGGATTATGCAAATATATAGCAAATTATCTCAATCGATAATTCGTGAAAATGTAAATTTATAGTAGTGTTATATTCATATTATGGATTATACAGGTTTGAACTTCGTGTTGCTACACATATATCAAGGTTCACTTTTATCTATTATTATTATTTTTCCATGAAAGAAAAAATTCATAATTAAGTTTTAAATTTTTTTACTAGCATTGACATGATTTAGGTTGGAATTGGCTTATTAACTATAGCATTGTCATGTGTGTTCACCAATATCCTTGGTATGGTATAAGTTGAAAAAATAGTGAATTAGGAATTTCCATGAAAGAAAGAATTCATAATTAAGTTTTAAATTTTTTTACTAGCATTGACATGATTTAGGTTGGAATTGGCTTATTAACTATAGCATTGTCATGTGTGTTCACCAATATCCTTGGTATGGTATAAGTTGAAAAAATAGTGAATTAGGAATAGTCATTGATATAGGTTTACATGTATACATCATATAAATTGAAAGTAAGTATTAAGAAAAAGGAATTGGTAGTGATATCATTCACATGGGTAGGTACAAGTTGAAAAAAATATACATTGAGAGTGACATGGTTTGTATTTTTAATAATGATAATAAGTTGAAAAGAATTAGGGACGGACATTGAGATAGTTAGGAAATGAGAGAAATATGGTTGACATTTTCAATAATATATAAGATAAAAAGATTAATAATCAATATTGATATATTTAATATTTTTCATAATGATATTAGTTGAGAAATATTAGAAATTGACATTAATATGGTTCAATTTTTATTTCTAAGATGAATTAAAACGAAAAAATTAAAAAAAAAATGTATGAAGGAGAAAGAATATATAATAAATATATATATATATTATATATAATTAAAAGGGGGGCCAAGTATTGTAAGATGGAATTAAAAAAAGAAAAAATTAAAAAAAATGTTAGGAAGGGAGAAAAGAATATTATATATATATTATATATATATATAATTAAAGGGGCCCAAGTCCCTAATGAAGCTATATGTAGTCCATTTTTCCCAATTATTTGAATATATTTACACATTAATTCATGATGTACAAGATACGTGATTGACACGATGCTGCCAGAACAACAAAGCAGAATGGTGAACATATATGCTATCGAAGCAGCCACATGCAGAGAGAGTTCTATCTCGGATGGGGAGGTCGGTAAGCCGTTCGTACCAACCACTCAAAGCTACATGAAACCACGTGCATAAAAGAAAATATATATATATATATATATAATATATATCATTATATTATATAAACTTAGTAATATATATGATTTTTAATGATTATATTAAAATTATTAAATATCATTTTCTTAAATTAAATATAATTTATATAATTATATATTTATGTGTAATAATTATGTAAATAAAGCAATTATATAAGTCATTAACTTTTAATATTCATTTTCTTATATATTATAACATTTTTTATATTTTGAAGCAGCATTTGGTTTATGTTATATTTTCATAGATTTCTTACTAGAAGTACATTGTTTTTT
Source organism: Pinus taeda (assembly GCA_000404065.3). Taxonomy (NCBI): domain Eukaryota; kingdom Viridiplantae; phylum Streptophyta; class Pinopsida; order Pinales; family Pinaceae; genus Pinus; species Pinus taeda. The sequence continues at coordinate 13,212 of APFE030360386.1, read as the reverse complement.
TGGAAAATTGGACATTTGTAAGATTGACTAACTATTAAATTCATTAGATTAAATTATGTTGTTAAAGGAAGGTTGCTCGCATGATAATAATGGATCTAAAAGTGGAAATGGGGTTTTCAATGATCTAGGTGGATATTGGTGGCCACCTGCCTTTTTCACCTAGACCTCTAGTTGGTTTCATCAATGTCCTTGATTATAACATCATTTATTATTTTTAGTAGTTTTTTAGGTCTTGAACTTCGAGAGTTGTTTTGACTCCCTAAACTTCCATAGTTTTTTTTTTAGGCAAGGGTTTGCTAAAAATCATGTAGTAATCAAAGAGATATCTCCAATGATCTATCGTACATGCAAAACAAAGATCATATGACCAAGTTACAACCCTTAGAAGTTGGTTGGCCAACCAACTCCAATAGGGCCCACAAACTCTTTGTGTTCCATCTCCTGGGGTTAGGGTTTTGGTTGTTTAGGGTTCCCTTTGTTGTTCAATAATAAAAAGGCCCTTGTACTTCATTATAACACATTTCAGAGGAATGTAGTCACCATATCTCTTCTCGGTAATAAGCTACCATTGCTCGAGCTAGTTTGTTTCCATTTTTCTTGTAAGCATATTTTAGTTCTTTGATATTAATGAAATGAAGATTAATTTCTATTGCATCTCTATATTTGTGTTTATATATGTATTTTATTGCATTCCTGCACAATTCAGGATCAGTGGTATCATAGAAGTCTTCTCTTTCTCTATTTTTCTTGCATTTCCCTAACGAGGTCAAAGTATAAGGAGTTAGGGCTCGAACAGGTTGAACCTTTGCAAGATTAGCCTTGCAAACCTCAATGATACTTTTAAAGTATTGTTTGAGGAATCCATTGAGTGAAAAAGGAAAGTAATGATGGATAGATTTTCCCGTATCCTTCGGTGGCTGCCGACAGATGATGCATATTCATCCAACAGCCACTTTGGAGGCACCACTCGTTTTAAGGTATAAGTCAACTTTGACATTTCCATATTTGAAGGCCAGATAGATGTAGGCATCATAGATAGATGATTAAACATGTTGGAAGGATATTTTTTGGTTCATGACTTTTCCAATAAGGAAAAGGTTAACTTTTTTATTCTTTTAAGCTTCCCTCCATGTCAAGGATTGGTGGGAAACCCACTATGAACAAAAGGATGGGAGGGAACCCTTATTATTCTCATCCACACCCACTTCAAATTATTTCTATTAAGGAATCATGGAATAATATTACACCATCCGGAGATGAATCAAAATACATAAAGTAGACCACGCTACAACAGGGAAGGGTCCAAGATGTGCAAAAGTTCACAAACATTTTTCATACCCTTCACATAAAGTTGGGTATCAAGGATTTTGAGAAGCATTTGGTACTCAAGTACCACAGCTGTCTACAAAAGTGCATCCAAGATGAGATGGAGTTCCTGGACATGTCTTCTCTTAGCACCGCTTATCGATATGTTCTTAAGATCGAGAAAAAATTTAAACAGAAGAAGTAAGACTTTGGATATGTGAATCTAAAGCAAGTGAAAGGCACCCCCAAAAAGGTATAAAAAAGGACAAATCCAAGGCATGGAGATCCAAGACAACTCATCGAAGCCATAAGAAAATAAAAACACCATGAAGACTTAGGACATAGGGAAATGGTGTGAGTTCCATAAGATCCCCATTCACAACACAGGAGAGTGTCAAGACAAGCAGTCACTGGTGGCTGAGTTGAAGGCTTCCTAAAAAGATGAATTTTTTACTCTGAGTCGGAACCCGACAAGGGGAATTAAAAAGGGAAGTAGATTATTGATGTGGATCCCAGTGCCATTGTTTCCACCACTAAGATGTAGAATATTCAGCCCAAAGATCTAGAGGAGGGGGAGTGACTCTTCCACTCATAGATTTGGGCGAAGGGTTCTCCACTCTAGTTAATTGTTGATAGCGAAAGCCAAAAGAACATCATTTTAATAGATGTCATGAAGAGGTTCGGTCTACTGACAACACCACACCCATAGTCATACACCATCTGGAAACTTCACCAAGGACGAGATCTCTGTGTCAGCCAATAGTGTAGCGTTCCCTACAACGTCAATCCATTCACATATGAGATATTGTGTGATGTTTCTCCTATTGAATTTTGTGATGTATTATTAGGCCAACCATACTTGTGGAAGCGGCATGTTGTGTATGAGTATAGACCTCACACTATTATTATTTCTTTGGGCAGTATGTTATATAGGAGACTCGAGGTAGCACCACCTATTTCCATCTCTTTGATCATTGCAAAGAAATGTAGTAAGAGAATTTCGAGAACATGGAAATTTGTCTTCCTTAATACTCATCCTCAGTGCAAGAAGAAAATTGTCTCCACATCCATAGCCTCCAGACAAGGATATTCCACATGGCAACAATAGATGGGCAATGTCGTGGAGGAGTATAGGGACATATTCACCTCAGCACATGGGTACCCTTACATTTCCAAGTAAAGCACTCCTTCAATATAACCTTGGGCACACCACTACCCAATGCAATGATTTACTGACGCTTTGTTCTGGAGAACCGTGAAATTAAGAGGTAGATTCGGGAGCTATTGCAGAAAGGCCACATCAAACCAAGTTTATCACCATGTGGGAGCCTAATTTTGTTGGTACAGAAGAAAGATGACACTTGAATAATCTACATTGACTATTAAGCATTGAATAAGATTACTATCTAGAATAGGTATCTAATCCCAAGGATTTATGACCTGCTGGACCAACTCAAGGAGGCAATATATTTGAACAAGATTTATTTGAAGTCTGGTTATCACCAGGTGCTAATCAAACCCTCTAATGTGTGGAAGATTGTTGTCAAATACAAGGAGGGCATTTTCAAATGGTTGGTCATGCCTTTTGGGTTGGTGAATTTTCCTGCAACCTTCATGAGGTTGATGAACGACATCTTGTAACCCTTCACCAACTCATTTATGGTAGTCTATTTGGACGACATCTTGATCTTCAGCCAAAGTTTTGGAAGAGCACCTACACCATATTTGATAGGTCCTCCAAACAATGTGATAACACAAGTTGTGTGACAATTTGGATAAATGCACTTTTGGTATGACCCAGGTTCAATATTGAGGGTTGTGTGCATGTGGACCCTATTAGTGTCAGTATCTACATACTACAATTAGGGATCAAATATGCTCTTTGCATTTTCATTTTGGGTGTCTCATACTGAATCTTTTGGATCATTCCACTAGGTCATGTCAAAATGGTTCACTAATGGTTGTCTTATTCTCATAAAATCAATTTTTCCCTAATCAGGTACTTTTGCTGACCCATCTCCATGTTGTATTCAGTTATGGTTTCAGTTATGTTATTTTTAAGAGTCGAAATAGTTATGTTTCCATTAGGTCTTAAGGTTCATTTTCAAGGTCAAAAGCATAGTTTCAAGTGTAAATGAAGGGAAGCAAAGGTATGAGGATGACCAATAAACAAAGAGTGATTGCTAGTATGTCATGGTTATTGTACAAAAATCTTATTGCACTAATGTCATTTTCATCTCAAAAACATGTTTTTGAGATGAAAAAAGAGTATTTTAGTTGATTTACATTTTTTGATGTAATTCAAGTCATTTCATGTGATAAGTGTTCCCAGCTTCCCCAAGCATTTCTCCTTGCCACAAGAAAATGATACCATTGAAAAAATCAAGATTGCCAAAGCATCATCCACCTGTCAAGGGAAAAAAAGGTCAAAAGGTAAAAAAAGGCATTAAAGTGAGAATTTGAAAATGACAAAGAACTTTAGAAAGTGGGTATGCAAACTCATAAATTAAAGTAAATTCGATTATAAAGCCTCTCAATGCACTCATGAAAGCCTCATTTTAACTCTACCACTCTCAAAAATACTTAGCAAAAGAAAATTGGTGAATTTTAGGTGAAATTGGGCAAAAAAGAGCAAGAGGATGCATTTAGCAAGGTTGTTACATGTTTAGCTTGGTCATGGCACTCCTGTAGCGGTCACTCCACATTTGCCAAAATTTACAGTGTAATTTATAACTATGCTGCGCTCTTGTAGAGGTCGTTGTGCGTTCGACCAGGGTGTTGCGTCTTTGCTCGGGTCACTGCGTTTTCAACTAGAAGGAGCCAAACGTTCTAAAAACCATTCCTTGCCACCAAGTTTCCAGGTTAATCATAATTCACCCCAGCAAATCCGGTTGGTGGAATAATTACTCACTCTTACCCTCCTTTGTTTGCCTATGTAGGGTTTAAATTTTTTGTTGTTTTTCCTAAGATCTAACCCTAGCCATTCATTCCCATCATCTCACAAGCACATTTTTTAGTTTTCATCACTATTCCTCCACCACTTAACAAATATTACCTATCATCTACCTCATTCCACATATCACCATTCCCTCTTCATCATCTCTCCTCACATCATTCCACATTTCCAGTACCCACATTCCATTCTATCATTCCCCTAGGGTTTTAAAGGCCAAAAATCATGGCAGAAGAGGAACACACAAGTAAAAGTGATGGAGAAAAACAATAGAGGAGAAAATATGAAAAAGGATGGAAAATCATTAGATATGAACAAACCAATAGTAGAGATGTCATGGCATCTCCCATCACTATTACAAGCTTTAAACATATGGGATGTTTTGAGTTTTGTGAGAAGGTGGAAAGGATGCAACATCATTCTGAATTGACCAGAGAATTCATTATCAACCTCCATGACAATCAATCAACCTTGGTGGGTGTCACCTTTACCATATCTTATGCTTTCACGTCAGCTGCTACCGAGATCCTAGATGTTGGGGAAAAGTTGTTTAAACAAGAAGATTTGGATTATTGGTATTATGAGCCATATCTTAAACCCAACCATAAGAATGAAAGAAGGAGGACTTTTCCTTTCTCATAAATCCTATATATATATGTTCCTATGATGAAAATCATCATGAAGTACTTTACATGTGAGGGTGGGTCTTCTAGGCTTTATTCCTATCATATTTGGTTACTCATGAATTTTACAAGAGTTAGAATGCTCAATCTCTCCTACTGTCTTTACCAAGATATCAACAAGATGTCATACATTGCCCAAAGGAATGATCATGATCATAAAATGAAAAGCATATTTCACCATTATCTCATCAAAATGATAGTCCTACACTGCCTTGATCATCCTAACATTGCATTGGACACTTTCATATCCAATGAGGTTTTCACAGTTCCACCTCTTCAGCATGGTCAAGAGGCCCCTTCATCCTCTTATCCACCGACCTGCATTCCTCCACATCAGCCTATACATCATTAATCTTCATCTCATGATTCAGCCACACCATCACCTCCATCATCAACATTTCATCAACCTATTCATTCACCTAGTAGAGATAAAGGAACTAAGCAGGAGCATATTGAGCATCGTGAGGGCAGTAAGCCCAAAAGGGTTGGTTTAGGTACCTTGGCACATACCTATCAGAGAGGGAATAGGAAAGAATTCGCCCCATTTATTGTGGGAGGGGCCTTACCTTCGTCATTGATAAAGCAGGTACAAAAGGGTAAGGAAAACGTTGTAGAGGCAAAGGTCCAACAGAAGGAGGAAGGCCTCCATGAGATAGAGCATGAGTTTTAGTTAGTTGAGTCAGATGAACGTGATGACGGTAAAAGCACAACTATTGTCATCAACGAGAAGAATGCACTCATAGGAGAACTTGAGGTCAACTTGTAAAGGGCCAAATGGATCATTTCTTACTATGAGGAGGAAAATAGGCAGTTTGAGGTAAAAATGGGCTCATGGAGATTCACCTCAGGAAGGAAAAGAGAGAGTTTGAAAAGGAAAGGGCCTTACTTGATGAGGCATATGGGTAGTATGGTGAGCCACTTGATGAACAAGTGCCAAGAAGAAGGCCAAGGACTAGAGGCCTAAAAAGAGCCCTAGAGTAGGAAAGGAAAAGGGAGGAAGAAATGGCAAATCAACTCACCTTGAATGAGCATTTTCCAAGATGGTAAATGAAAACCGAGAATATTGGCTTGGGAAGGTAAATGATCATTTAGAGAACGTACTAGGAAAGGCCAAGAAGGACAATGATATTCAAATAAGGATGGTGAAGCACTATGCTATGAGAGACAAAATTGCAAGAGCCAAGCTCAAAAGAGCTCATGCAAAAATTGAGGTTTGGACCACGCAAGAGGAGAAAAAGAGGTTTGATATCCTTGCTGAGGCATCACTCCATGCCTCAAACATAGAGCCCTCTATAAACCCACCAATTTTGGTCATGTTTGAACAATTTTAGCAAGATGTGTTTTGCCGTGTTTTTTGAAGAAATTTTGGCACAGTCAACATGGTCAAATGCACAACACCTAGGACATTGTGCTTTTGTTTGGGGCATCAAATGAGAAAATGGTCAGCATTTTTGGATTTATAATGATGAGGATATGCACCCTATACCTTTTCTAATAATCTGGAACAAAACTGGTCAGCCAGAAGGGTCAAAAACTACCAAAAAATCACCTTTCTGCCTCTTTTCTGGCCTTGTCGCTATGCATTTGAGAAGTCTTCAGAGATTGCAATTTTTTAGGGGTAAATGAAGCCCATTTTGAAAACCAAGGGTAGTTTTGGAAAATAGACAGGATAAGATTTCCAATGCACTATCCTCGGCTCGATTTGGACATCGGGAAGGTGCTCAAAAGTTAGCAAGAAGAGGACACTGCGCATTTGACCAAGGTCACTGCGCGTTTGACAATTTTCCACAATTTTCACTATTTCATTCCAGGTTGAATTTTATCTATGGGAAATTCAAGTTTTACCTATGTAATTGATCTAGACGATGTAATTATCATGTTTTTTCTTTTACCTAGGGTATATACATCAGTTAGATGGCCTTTGTGGCATGTAATGAATCAGTTTGCTAGTGTGAGGGATGAGTCACTTTGACCACCCTATACTCCAGCTATCAGTTCATCCTTTCTTGCAACTAATCCTCCACTCATGGATTCCACCCCTGAGCCTAGGATGAGTTGGTTGTTGGCCTATATTATGTACTTTCTTAGTTATTTTACAGGTTGGACTCAGCTGGATGCTTATGCTTTGAGTAGACATCATTTTGTTTCAGTTTTAGCAGGAGATTAATGAAAAATTGTAGCCATTTCTTTGGGATCCATGTGGTATGATGTTCAGTTTAGTTTTATCTTTTGTGATCATATGTTAAAAAAAAATTGTACTTCATCAATCATTTCGTTGCTTTTAAGTGGATGTTTTCATGTTGATAGGCAAAACCCATAAGATTTATACTCTATTTTTGGGAAAATATTCACAGTTTATGTTTTCTTTAGTTTAGGAAGGATCCATGTTTCTCACATGCTCTTTCTAGCTTCTCACCTATATTGAATCACCTCACCCGTCAAAACCCTAGAGTGTTGAACCTTGTGCCTGCCTTGCTCCATCGAACACCCTGCAATTTTGACCTAATTTCCTTGCCTGAAATATTTGGCTCCTCCTGATCCAGTAAAACCCTTCAAAATCAAATCAAACCTTGTGCTATTATACCTAGCCTAAAATCATTTTCTCGATCCAGTCATCTTGGCTGAGATCCTTATGTAGAGATCCCTCTCCTAGCCTAGAAGGCTAGCTACTTGGCTAAGCATGGTTTGTGGTTACCTTGGCATTGGCTTCCTTTGGCTTGAGGTTCAATCTAGGTGATAACAGAGCCAACCAAGATACAAGTTATTTGGGATTGGCCAACCCCAACCACTCTATCGATATACACAACTTTATGGGTTTTGCCAATTTCTTCCACAAGTTCATGTTTGGTTTCTCTCATATCACTTGGCCTTTGAGTCAAGTCACCAAGGGTGGAGAAAAAGAAATTTTTTTTTGGTCTAAATCCCAACAAAAGACATTTTCTGAGTTGAATCATCACCACTTCTTTGAAGCAGTCCTCACATCACCAAACTTGCAACAACCATTTATGATTGAGGCAGATGTCATTGACTATGCCATCGGGGGAGTTCTTACTCAGTAGGGGCATGCGATGGCATATCATAGTGAGACACTTTCAAACAAAACCAAAATTATCGCACCTATGACAAAGATATGTCTTCTGTTATATAGGCCTATGGACAATGAAAGAATTACATCTTGGAGAAGGAAATGGTCATCCACGCAGACCATCAACCGCTACAGTTCATACAAACACAAGGAATGTTGGAGAACTATATCCATTAGAAGTGGTCCACATATATGCAAAAATTCCATTTTAACGTCAAGTACAAGATGGGAAGCACCAATAATGTTGTAGACTATCTCATCTGACCACCAGTTATGGTGTTGACCATTGTGCTCGACTCTTGTGGACACGAGACTTCTCGATGGCCACATCTTTACAAGAGTGATCCAGAATTCAAAAACGCATGCAAAATGCTCCTGCAAGGTGCACAAGCTCTAATGACACACTATTATTCCGCCTAGGACACCTCTATGTTCTTGCAAGAAAGAGTTCCAAGATGATTTGTGAGGCACACTACAGTCAGATCGTTTGACATTCTGCAGTAGAGAAAATAGTGTTGGTGCTGCAAAAGTATTTTTATTGTCCAAACCTTCGATACGATGTTGGGAAGTACATCAGATCCTACACTTTGTGCACCATTTCCAAACCAACAATCAAGAAGCAAGGCATATATACTCCTCTGCCTACCCCTATTCGGCCTTGGGAATCAATCTCCATGGATTACATGTTGCTCCTTCCTTCTACTAAGCATGGAAATGACCGTGTTGTCATGGTCATAGATATATTCTCTAAGATATCCATTCAAATGACCCATAAGAAGAGTATCAAAACATAAGCCACTACTAATATCTTCTTTGAATGCGTGTGGGTACACTTTGGGATCCGATAGTCCATTATCTCAAATTGGGACAACAAGTTCTTAAGTACATTTTAGTCAAGCCTCTAGTCAATGCTGGATACTAAGCTCACTAAGCCCACGACCTTCCACCCCCGAACTGATCGCCAGACAAAGGTTGTCTACATGATTATCATTCACATTATGTGCATGTACAACTTGAAGCATCCACACACATGAGATGAAAGCCTCCCCTATGTCCAACATAGCTACAACAGAGCTCCCCATAGCTCAACTGGCCACATCCCCTTTCAAGTGGGATTAGGATTCCAACCACTATGTCCCACTGATGTGGCCATACCATTTGCAGCTACTCAAAAAGATTTAACTCATGTCCATTCCAAAGATGGTAGTGATAACAATGTAATAGCCCTGGTGAAAATTCTATGAAATAATGTAAATAAAGGTAAAATATAAGACCACGGGTAAGGGACATGTATTCCAGGTTGAATTATGGGCAAGGCATCCTAGTGTGGGTGTTCATTTTGGTTTATTATGGCTAAGGAGATTGGAAAAGGAAAAGGAAAAAAGGAATTTTTGGCACATTTATTTATGAAAATAAAGGAAATTAGGAGAAAAGTAAGGCGGAAGGTCACAGGTTTCATGTGAGGAACAAAATTGAAGAAAAATAATGGAAAAATGAAGAAATTAGAGGCCTCATTAATAAAAGGGCTTTTGAGGATCAGTTGGCAAGATCTTAGTTAGTTCAAGTTTAGAGCTCTCTCATTACTCTCTTTCTCTCTCTCACTCTTGGTCACTTAGATTTTTATTGGAGCACTCTATCTTTGGATCAAGGAAGGAAAAGCATGCAAAGGGAAAGGAAGGAAAGCAAGGATCAACGAAGAAGAGGAGGATCATGTAGCTTCAACATGAATACTTATAGGTAACCTTTTGCATGTGAGATTTCCTATCTCGTTTGGAGATGCATGGCTTTGTATATTGGTGTATGGTTCTCTTGTTGTTAGTGGCATGGTTTTGTCGGGTTATTGCAGTGGTTCTCATCCTACCCTTTGATTTTTTTGGATGCCATGGTATGTTGGGATGTTTATATTGGTTTTGAGCTTTGGCTTGCTTGATGGATTTTGGAATCCGAGGCAGAGGTGGTCTCAAGGTTCATTCCCAAAGGCCTAGGAATCCCTTGACTAGTTTTGGCATGATAGATGATAAATCCTAAGGGAGAAGTCTCGGTTTAGGGTCTAATGATCTAGGTTTGGATTACGGTAAATCCTAAGAGACTGGTCATGATTTAGGGCCTAGTGATCTAGGATTGGATTGCGGTAAATTTTGAGAGACAAGGAGATGGAAAATTCCTCAAGGATAGTGATGGATTCCGAATGGAATTCCTAGTTTTTTTTGTTGTGATCGAAGCACCAATTTTTTTGTGATCACAGTTTGATGAGGTTGGAGGTGTTTTATCCTCTAGATTCCATTGGATTTTCTTGGATTGGTTGTTCTATGAGATCTCGCATTCATTCTTGGAATATGGCATGGGGGTGACTGGATGAAAGGGAGATTTGGTTCAACCATGTCTATGGTCGGGTGGTATGTGGAAGTCTCGAACTTGGTTGAAATAGCCTATGATTAATAAAAGCTAATTTCTCTTACTTTTGCACTGCTTTATATGTGGATTTAATGGTTTTCATATTTATGATATTTATATGGTTTTATACTAGTTATAAGCATGGTTAAATGACTGGTTCATCTCATGGTTATTTCATGTATTTAGTGGTAATTGTTAAATGGATGGATGCAAGACCTAATTGATGATATAATACTCAATGGAGAAGGAGGTGATCCTTCTGGTTATATTTCATAAGTTCTTTCAGTCATTTACACTCTGTCTTGTATACTACACCTGTAGGTTGCATTTATTCCAAGTGTTTCACACAATGTTAGTCCTAATTGGGCATTGTTATAATGTTTTTGATAGATTGGGCTCAAATCTTGGGGCCACTAGCACAGTTCTGCTTATAAAAGTCCATAGTCACTGGCACATAGGCCTATGGGAGTGACTTTGGGTTGTTGGATGCTATCACGCTGTTATGAAACCAGCTCACAAAAGGATAGAAAAGAGAGATCCACGCCTTAGAATTCGGCCTCTTCGAGGGGGCAACCTCCTTTACATTACATAAATGAACAATTCTTGGATGATACAAATGAAAAGACCTCCTTTCTATATATAGGAATCTAAGGG
>APFE030360374.1:0-12721 GCA_000404065.3 Pinus taeda | reverse complement strand
ACTTCTCCTCCTAAACTTTGAGCAAACATTCTGAGCTTAATACTTTCATCATCTACCTCTTGCAGGTCAAAACAATCACTCATTTTATCCACATGTTGTTGGGCTGTTAAAGGACCTGTCCCATAAAATAGTGTGATCTTGGACTGATAGTCTGTTGAAAATAATACTGAGAGGGGGGGTGAATCAGTATTATCTAGTCCTTTTAACAATTCTTCCTTATTTATACTTTGAATTATTTTTGCATATCAGTACCATAAAACAATGAACAAGAAAAACAAATAGTCACATCAAAGAACACCAGATATAAGGTGGAAACCCAATGTGGGTGAAAACCACCTGCTGCAATATGTCTCTATCTTCTTTCAAATTAGAAACTCCTTTTACAATGGTCTTGTACTGGTGTAGTCCTTTTCCAGTACGCAGGCTGCAACCTGCAGAGAGCTACAACTCTCTCTCGTTTTCCAATCTCTCCTGGAAGGGAGCTACAACCCCCTACTTATTTTCTTACAAGGACCACTTTTCATAAACATCAAATGGTCATCAAGTACATGTAGATTTCACAGTCAACTGCAGTAACCAGATCAACAAAAAAGAACTAAACCCAGAACACCTTATCAACAGAAAAATTCAATCAACAGAAAGTCATGAGACAGATACGCAATTTTCCTTTCTCTGGCCTGCGTCGCTACACACTTCACCTTCTACTTCCCTGTGTATACCCGCAGAGTTCCTTCTGCTGTTTTGCGTGCCCACGCACTGCTTCTTCTACCGCGCTGCATACAGTACACACCCAGATACACTATCGCACCGCATACTGCCACTGTAGTCACGCACTTAGAAAAACTGTCGCGCTGCGTACTTTTACTGTGCGTACGCACCTGAACCACTGTTGCACTGCGCACCCACACAACCCTTCTTCTTATGCTTCAGCATACCCACGTAGTCACCCTTCTTCTGCTCTGCGTACCCACGCAGTTATCCTTCTTCTGCTCTGCGTGCCCACACAGTTTCCCTTCTTCTGCTCTGCGTCCCCACGCAGTTCGCCTGTTTCTGCTCTGCATACCCATGCAGAGGCACCGTTAAACACCTGCGTACTTCTGATTAGGGCCAAATTTGCAGATCACCAGTGTGCTTCAGTTAGTCGAATGCCCATATCTGATTATGTGCTCGAGAGATCACCCTTCACAGATTCGCTTTCCACTTCACTTTCATATAGATCAAGCTTTTGAAACAATAACCCAATATTTCAGATCTTAAGATATTCAATTTGCAAAAGATACTTAGCCAAGGGATCTCCTTTGCTTTATATAGGCAAGCTCATCCTAAAATCATGGATCAATACCACGAGCCAAAACCATAATAACACAAATATCGTCGGCTAAATACCAAAGATAAAACATAAGAAACCCCAGGTGTGATTTTCTCTACCTTGAAGTGAGTGCACTGGGGGTACGCACCTCCTGAATGGCTGACCTACATTTCTAGCCATGGTCCCTTCATGGTGTACCTATGGGTATGCATCTTTTGAACTGTTCTCCTGCGTAGTTCTTAATTTTCAACATATTGAGAGCCTTGCCATGGGTGTTGCCATCAAGTACAACATCTGTAACATATAGCCATACCAGAAACATAATGCCAACAAAAATCTAGTGCGTCGTGCACCTCACCCAATGCACCATGTGCCTCTAATGCGCCACGCATGTGTATTTTTACATTGCGCTTTTGTGCCTGATGCACCACATGCCCCTGATGCGCCACGCGCCTTTCCCAATGCGTCGCGCGCAGCCAGCTACATAGTGAATTTTACAAGAGGCTTTTGGAGGCCTTCCCGATGTCAAAACTGGCCTTAGGATAGCTCGTTGGAAAGAAATTTGGGTCTACTTTCCAAATCAACTAGAAATTTTCAATTTGGAGTTAATTTTCCTTGTCAAAAATCAAATCTCCCAAGACTGGTAAAAATGTGCCAAATGAGGCTACCTCAAGGTAGAGTGTTGTTGCAGTCAACGTTTGAATGCCTTGCTCAACTCCAAAATGAGCTCATGATAGTTCATTGGAAATATATTTTTTTCTAGTTATCCTTTGACTCATCAAGAAAGTTATTTGGCCAACCAAGCTAGGAGAAAGCTTGATTTTCCCGAGGTCACTTCAGATATGCATCAATTCTCCCGAGGCGATTGTATTTTTGACATTTCTCTAAAACCATGACACCTGTGTGAAACGTGAAGGAGGTTTTTCTTCCTTGGCCTGTTGTGGAAAAAAATTTCTCTTATTTTTTCAAAATTCGTCTTTTATTTCTCTGAAACATCTTTTGAGTGAAACTTATCCCGATGTGTGAAATAAGGGATTTTGTCGAAATGAAGCGAAATGAAGGGGATAAGGGGCTTGTAAATTCTTGGGGAAATTTTTGGAAGTAAGGAGGGATGTTAGGAAGTAGGGGAAAGTGGAATATTAGAGATTGAGTGAGGGGAAGGAGTCCAAAATGGCAAAACACAGGCCCAACCTAGAAAATTGCCAGGTTGTAGCAAGAAACTAGGGTTTATGCAAAAAATGAGGAATTTGGTGGATCTCAGTGATGGAAAGTGTTTGATAAGGTACATGAAGGATAGGGGAAGGTGTATGAATATCTGGATATAAGTTTTGCTAATGATTTGACGATTCAAGAGAAATTGCTTTCAAAACCCTAGGAGAGGGAAATGAACCTTGCCTAGGCACAACTGAAGCAAGAACAAGCTGTAAAATGACCCAATGGAACATGACATGATGATAACAACCTTATGAATAATGATAGACTCAGCTGAATGGTGACATGGACAGACATTTGGGCAACTTTGAAAGTAGTGAAAGCAAACCCTAGACCTAATGCCTAGTGACCAAATTTTGCTTGAAGACTCACTGAAATGACAAAATTTGATTTTGACACCTTAAAATCACTTGTAAGAGCATGTTTGATCACTAGAGGAAGGCTGCAAAGACTGACACTAACATTGGCTCCAATGGGGATGGTAGCTCGTTGGAGGTGCCAAGAACGTCAGATCTTTGGGAGAGCAGACAATGCCTTCATCCATTGGGCAATGGAGTCAAAAACTCAAACTGAAATGCATGACTGAAAACTGGTGACTTGACAACACAAATTGACTTTCACTCAACTAAGAACTGACTCGATACTTAAACACAACTGACAAACTGGAAATGATGCTCAAAGTAGAGCTTATTCATCAAAACCTACTCTAACAGTTTCATTCATCACCTGATCAAGTGAAATGGAACAACTAATGGAACCAAGTAAGTATTCCATCTGTTTTTTGAATTTTCCGCAAGTGCTCACTTATGAACAAAAAGAGAGAACTACTGAAAGACAACTCCCATGACAACTTGGGAACAAATCCGTTGAATGATATAGATCCTCTATCCGCCTCCAAAAACACTGCATAAGGATCTTGAAATTCAAGCACACTGGAACTTAGCTCATCTAATGGATTACTTCTCATTTCCTCATACCATGAATGAAAACTTTGATTTGAGCCTTGTGATGAGACCTCTGCTGAAAATGACAAAGTAACTAGCTGGCGGATCAAATTCATATCAGCACATGTTTTAAGCTCACATGTAGTCAATGGAGAAAGACGTTGACTGCAAACCTCATCCAAAACATCAGCTATTGGATCATAAAAAACTTGAAAATACTGCTGCAACGTATCCATTGAAAATGTATGACATCCTTCTAGCTGTTCGTCTTTTTCTTGAGAGATTTTATGAAGATTCTTCTTTATAAATTGAAATGCCTCAAAACAAAAGGGTATAGAATATTCCTACATCATCAAATCATGTATTTCATCTTCCACAGCTTCATCTGTAATCTTCCCTTCAATTTCATTTGGTGGCTGCAAATCTGATGCTACAGGCTGCTCAAGAATTTGGTTACTTGTCTCATCCTCATCATTAACACTGAGAGATTGCTGATTTGTTATAGGTTGTTCATTTGAATATTTAATATGCAATCTACCCTTCAAAAACTAAAATGATTCAAAACAGAATGGTACAGAGTCACCTTGAATCATTAAATCATGTGTGTCCACTTCCAAGTCTTCAGCTGCAACTTGACAATCAATGCCTTTCAGGGGTTGCAAATCTGAATATGAGAAGTCTTGAACAAAATTTTCATTTCTCTCAAGATGATTCAAATCAAGACTTGTTGACATTTGATTTCTGATTGCATGGTCGTTATCTCTGATGAACTGAAACGAATCAAAACAAAAATGCAAAGATCCTTCACTTACTTCAAACTTTGATGCACTTTCCTCATCATTGTCATAGCTGATATGCATTGGTTGATCATTCTATTCGAGCTACTGAAAGTGAACTTCCTCCTCGCACAAACTAGCTGTTGATTCATCTGCAAGTTTAGCTTCTTTTTGGAGAACATAATCATCATCATACTGATCAAACTGAGGCAAATCATCGGTATAAAACATATCATCAAGCATGGAGGTCATATCAACAATTCTTTCTTCGCCAAGGTGATCTACAAAACAATCATTATCAGATCTATGACAACTAGGATAAGAAGCAAAATGTTATGGAGCAACAACTTGTTCTTTTTCAATCAGCAAGCCATGAGCTTGAACATCATAATCATTCCTTGTGTTGATCTTGTCCATCATCGTTTCCGCTGCACTTACCAAAATGTCAAGTTTCACCTCTAGAGATGTTGATTCGACCGGATCTATGTTTTTCATCTCTTCTTCTTTCAACCTTGCCCGTCGGATCAGCAGATGTGCCTCTACATTTACTGCACTATTTTGCATCTCATGAAGTGTTGCAATATCCCTTTCTCTCAGCTGAAACTCCATCTCCGGATCAAAGGCACTCGGATAGTGCAAGATAGCAGATCTAGGAGTAGGCCTTATCTCAACTGCCATTGAATAATAAACTTGGTTAAATCTGGCTGAAAACTGTTGTACTGTCTCCCCTAGCAATCTTTTCAGCTGGTTATACTCTTCTATAATCAAGAAAAGGTTTTGCCCGATCATCCACCTATCGAGAAAAACTCTGACGAACTGCCAGAAATCTGAGATGCTCACATCAGGCAAGCTTTTGAAACAACTCTTGAATTTGGCTTGCAAAGAAAGAGCAAAAAGCCTTATACTAGCATCTTTGCTATCAACTTCAAAAAGGTCTAGAAAATACTCAAAATTATGCACATGTTTCTCAGCGTTGACATTCTTCCATTCACCATCAAACCTCGGCAAGTATAGATCATAGTTTTTGGGGAAAGCATGAAGAACAGAAGGTAAAACAAGAGGTTTATACTGATCTGGAATTTTACAAGGGGTAGGGGTATGTACAGCAGGTATAGAATTAGTCTTGGTCTCTTGAGGCTCATCAATTTGAAGATGGTCATCATAAAATTTAGAAGAAAGGTCTTGATCAAGCTTAAAGGTATGCAAAATCTTTGGTATTCACAATATTCAAAGGGAAAGAATCAACTGCAGGCCGAGGATCTCTTCTCAAATACAATATACTTTGCAAAACCTTCTTGACATTCTTGGGAAAAGAGAAGAAATAATTTATGACAAAGAACAAAATGTCTTGGATGAAATTCCAACTTGAATACCTAATCTGTCCATGTTGTCCGTTCATGTTTTTGCTGGTCGGGATCGTCCTTTAGTGGAGTCTTTGGATCTGATCTTGAAAATAATTTAGAGTCACTAGGTGAATGATTTCAGCCTTGCCAGTGTTTGATCGTTGTCCACCATCAATAATCAGATCTGAACTCGATACATGTACTTGGGCAATTTATAAGTTAAGTGGTACGATTATAAGCTAGACCGGAGATCAACTGAAGCAGTGTTTATCTACTATGCACTCGCAGAGCAATGTGTTTTTCGAAGGCTACTGGCATGACTTCAGACTCCGCCTGTAGCTATAAATCAAATAAAACTAACAAGCAAACTATTTCTTCCCCAGTATGGTCACCACTATGTTAGCGCTCAAATCTACCTTATGCTGAAATAAGGTAAAACTCGAGGCTACATCAAACCATGCTCAGCCTTGTAGCTAACCCTATGAGGACAGGAGAGGGCTCTCTCTGAGTCAATCTCGACAAAAGGTGATCAAAGAGGTCGAGATGACTAATTTGATAACTAATTTTAGGCTAGGTATGAAGTACAAGGAGTTTTAAATTGATTTTTTGAAGATTTGTT
Organism: Pinus taeda; assembly: GCA_000404065.3. Lineage (NCBI taxonomy): Eukaryota > Viridiplantae > Streptophyta > Pinopsida > Pinales > Pinaceae > Pinus > Pinus taeda. Next base: position 6,518 of record APFE030360374.1, on the reverse strand, counting down.
GAATTCAAGGGAAAGGCAATTTTGGGTGCGGGGATGAGACACAGTTTTTGCAGAGGTCCGATTGGGGCAAGGAAGGCGATCTTCTTGATGCTTTTAAAGAGAATGAATGGCTAGATCTGACTGGTGAGGAGTTAAGAAGAGAAATAAGTTTTCAAGGATTCTCCATAAACAGATGAAAACATGGAAAATCAAACAAACTTAAAGGCAGAGCATAACAAATTATGGATTCTACCTTCACACTTCATTTGTCCAATTGCAGAAGATGAGAGAAAGAAAATGATCCACCTAACAACTTAAAAATACTAAAATAAGCACACCATCAACACATAAAGCCACATGGATCCCAAACAGTGCTGCAAAACCCTGGTCTTTCCTTTGTCAAAAATGCAGAAGTGAATGTACAATAGAGTGTCAAGCTTTTCCCAAGGGTCCAACCTCTCCAACCCCTGAAAATGATTGAGAAATTACATCATATAGACCATCCTAACCCCTTTCCTTGCCTCTAGGGGTCAAGCTCATCATTCTAGGAGCTATTTGAACTAACTCTAAACAAAGCACTACAATCTAGGTAGTCAAACAACTTACCCCTATATGCTAGGAAACTGATTCATTCATTTAATTTTCACCTTTTAGTGAATGAATCCTCTAGAACAAGTAAAAATGTGCCCAAATTACATCATACACATCACATTACATCAAGCTAGGTCAAACACCACATCAAGATTTGAAACTAGTCATAACTGGCCGAAATTCTGAGCTGAAAGGTGAAAATTTGACCAAAAAACCCTGTGCGTCGCGCGCCTGAGCCCTATGCACCGCGCGCCTTTCCACCTTTTTTGGGGGCACTTTCCAGCATCCAAATGGCTCTCAGGTTAGCTTGGTGGAAAGCACTGGATGTCTACTTTCCAACCCAAGTGGAATTTTCCAGTTTGGTGTCCATTTGCCCCTCGAAAAGAGCATTCTCCCAGAGGTACTTCCTGCTAGTGCAAAAGGTGGCAGAAAGGTGATTTTCATGTTCTTTTTGAGCCTTTTGGTCACTCAGAACTTGATGAAATTCTTTGGCAATAGCTGAGCATGTATAATTCATCATGACAAATCCAAAACTACAAGCCATTTGTGATTTGGACCTCCCAATCTTATGGGTCGCACGCAGCACGCTACGCGTTGAGCTGAAAAACCTGTTTTGCAAGCCAAAAATTTCAAAATGACAAAATTTTCTCCAAATTCCTTGAAATTTGGGGTGAAGGTGCCTCATCAAGTGCCATGCTCAGCCAAAGAAGCTCCGACCAAGATTCGGAGCTGATGTTGCCTTTTACTCTGTTTCAGTGTCTTCCTGGTGCATGCAGTTCATTAATGGAATCTCTGTCTTGGTTGTATGATGTGTTGTTGTCTACCTCCATGGTATTGAAAGTCTATGCCAAGTGTATGTTTGATTTGTTGAAAATGAGGAATGAAGGCTTGATGTCTTTGTCTTCAAGTGCCAAATATGCCAAAGGGAAATGAGGAAGAATACAACCTTGGTAACACACTGTTTCCAAACCCTACAACACTTTTTATATTGACAAAGGAGGGTTTTCCAACTTGGATTTCTACGGAAAATATGTCATGAACCCATTACATTAACCTTTCAGAAACCAAGCACAAGTAGTGAATATGAGCCTACATGCAAGTTTGTGCAGAGAGGAGGCAATTTGATGCCTTTCCAAGAAAATTTCAGGCTTAAAACCCAGTGCACTGCGCGCCTCACCCAACACACCATGCGCCTTTGATGCGTCGCGCGTGTGTATTTTTACACTGCATTTTTGTGCCTGATGTGTCGCGCGCCCCTCATGCACTGGGCGCCTTTCCTAATGCGTTGCGTGTACCTAGCTATATAGTGCATTTTGTAGGAGGCCTTTGGAGGCCTTCTTGGTGTCAAAATCGGGTCTAGGATAGCGTGTTGGAACGGTCTTTGAGTCTACTTTCCAACCCAACTGGAATTGTTCAATTTGGAGTTCATTTGCCTTGTCAAAAGTCAAATCTCCCAATACTGGTCAAAATGTGCCAAATGAGGCTGCCTCAAGGCAGAGTGTTGTTGCAGTCAACTTTTGATTGCCTTCCTCATCTCCAAATTAAGCTCATGATAGTTCATTGGAAATGTATTTTTGTCTAGTTATCCTTTGACTCATCAAGAAATTTATTTGGCCAACCAAGCTAGGAGAAAACTTGATTTTCCCAAGGTCACTTCAGAGGTGCATAAATTCTCCCGAGGCGATTGTATTTTTGACATTTCTCTAAAACCATGATACCTGTGTGAAAAGTAAAGGAGGTTTTTCTTCCTTGGCCTGTTGTGGACAAAAATATCTCTCAGTGTTTCAAAATTCATCTTTGATTGCTCTGAAACATCTTTTGAGCGAAACTTATCCTGATGTGTGAAATAAGGGATTTTGTCGAAATGAAGCGAAATGAAGGGGATAAGGGGCTTCTAAATTCTTGGGGAAATTTTTGGAAGTAGGGAGGGATGTTAGGAAGTAGGGGAAAGTGGAATCTCAGAGATTGAGTGAGGGGAAGGAGTCCAAAAGGGAAAAACACAGGCCCAACCTAGAAAATTGCCAGGTTGTAGCAAGAAACTAGGGTTTGTGCAAAAATGAGGAATTTGGGGGATCTCAGCGATGGGAAGTGTTTGATAAGGTACATGAAGGATAGGGGAAGGTGTATGAATATCTGGATATAATTTTTGCTAATGATTTCACCATTCAAGAGAAATTGCCTTCAAAACCCTAGGAGAGGGAAATGAACCTTGCCTAGGTACAACTGAAGCAAGAACAAGCTGTAAAATGAGCTAGTGGGACCTGACATGATGATAAAAACCTTATGAATGATGATAGGTTCAGCTGAATGGTGACATGGACCGACATTTGGGCAAGTTTGAAAGGAGTGAAAGAAAACCCTAGACCTAATGCCTAGTGACCAAATTTTGCTTGAAGACTCACTGAAATGACAAAATTTGATTTTGACACCTTAAAATCACTTGTAAGAGCATGTTTGATCACTGGAGGAAGGCTGCAAAGACTGACACTAACAGTGTCAAGAACAACTCAAGAATTTGGGCCCTCTTGGCAAGTTCTAATTTATGGTATAACTCAGCAAGTGCTTCATAGGAAAAGGGGATGGCATTATCTACTGTAGGGGATTGCATCATCTAATCTATGGCCTGAGGAGTGACAGTAAACATAATTTCTCCAGTGGGGGTAATGATGGCCCTTTGGCTTGGTAAATAATATGCATGGCACTTCCTACCCAAATCTAGGGTGTTGTCGGTACGAGGAAAACTATAGTGGGGTAAATTGGGTTCCCACGGCTATTTCATCAGATTTTCCAATGTATTTATCCTCAACCCAATAATACATCTCAAAGAGGTCCAATTCGCAGAGATTTTCATGGATTTTAAAGTCCCTGTCAACGATAAGTGTGTGATCAAAATCTATGGGAGGATAGATCAGAGGATTAACAGGTTCCTCTGGTCCTTTTTCCTTTGGAGGCATTTTTTAATACAACTAAGGACAATAGTGAAAATTGGATGGAGGTTTCAACACACACAAAGGAGTCAGGTTTTGGGGGGGGAAATAGAGGCAATAGGATGAAAAGAATGAGCAGAGAGTGTCACTCGTAGGTGGAAATAGTTGAAATTTTAGTCCATCAAACCTGTAACAAATCAATAATAGTGATAATGCATGAATTTAGTAACCTATTCACAAGCGAAAGGGAGGTTTATATAATAAATCTAGTTTTTCCATTGGAGGTGGTACGAGACCGCTGGATTAATGGCTAAACAATAAATTTCTTAACAGGTTAATTTGGTGGGATCAGATGCAATTGTTGGAGCTAACGGATGAATGTCCTAGTAGAACGTGAATGGCTGGAGTGCAACGGGTAGGACAGTTGTATCAAGAGTGAGGAAAACAAATTTTCGGGGGGGAGATTAATTGGTGGTTTCACCCAAGGGGGGTCTGAAAAGCCATGGTGCTAACATGTAGGAGTGGGCACAGTTTCGTATACCACCCATTTCAGCTCCCCCCCCTCCCCCGACGGTAATGTTCAAATGGTGAGGGGTGTCCAAAATGTCATGTGGGCCATCAAATCTTGGGAGACGGGTAAAGATGGAGTGAAAGGTGGTGGAGAGTTAACCGTGAAGTGACGAGTTGTTTGGTGGGGTTGGAAAAATGATCTAATTAATGATAGGTATATTTGTGATGTATGAGGGGTGTAATGAAGTTAGGAATAGGTGGGTGGAGGATAATATGAGCGGAGTAATGATTTGGGGGTTTTAAACTTAGGAATAAGGATTAATATCAAAATTAATCGATATATAAAACCTTAGAGCAAAGCCTTTACTCCTTTCCTTTTTGCTTCTGCACATGAAAATCACATTTAATATTTGACTTGTGGCGCATTTTGACTAGCAGCCTATGTATCTATAAAGTATGAAATGAAGCCATTCTTTTCTTTTTTCTTCCCTAACATTTTATTTTCCTTTTGCGTTCTTTATTTAGGGAAACTAACACCTAGCATTTTATTGATATGGATGCCTATAAAACATTAGATTGGCTTAACATTTTAACTTTTTTTTCTTTCGCATCCATATCCTACATTAACATTTTGAAATTATTTTTGACTAGTATAATAACTTATCAAAGCCAAATAATGTTACAACATCAGCTCTAGCTAGGGACTGCTTCCCCCTATGGGATGCAGAGAACAAGAAGATCCAAGTGCCTTCTCCTCAGGCTATGGAGTCTTTGTTGAAACAGATACCCACTTGAAATTTCTTCAAAAATAAAATAAACTCTCTGAATAGTTACGGAAGATGAATGAATGAAAAATCAATACTAAATGTAATGTTTCAAGTATTTCCCATTGGCTGGAAATGAGGAATACTCTCCCTCCAAATTTTGTGGGATGAATGTATTGTTTCCTTTGACTTATGCAATTCTAAATGGACCAAACCAAAGGTTGTCAAATTTTGCATGCTTACCTTCATCTTCTCTCCTTGTATCCCACCTAAGCAATAGGTCACCTTTCTTGAAATTTATTTTTATAGCCTTTCTATCAAATAGTTCTTACATCTTGTTTTGGTATTTCCTTAGCTTGTACTAAATTTCTTCCTTATCTTCATTCAACTCAATAATTTAACTAATCCTTCTTGAGAAATCATATTTTTCTTCATAGGACTACTAAAGGAATCTCATAACATGTAAAGCTAAATGACTACGAAAAACTGCTTCCTTTCCATAAACTAATTGGAAAGGAGACTTGCTTGTTGATTTCTTAAGAGAGATTCTATTTTCCCAAATTGCATGCATTAGAGAGTTGTCTGAACTCTTTTTATGCTCTTAAAGAGTCTTCTTAATGACCTTAACTAAGCTCTTGTTGGAGGACTCTACTAGGCCATTACGTTTTGGATAGTATGGTGTAAAATGGTGTAATAGGATAGAATACCTTTAACGAAATTCAATCATTTTAACACTAATGAAAGTTGTCGCATTATCTGTAACAATCTGTCGAGGACATATGAATGTTAATAGGATGTTTTCTTCAAGAAATTCAATCACAACAATATCAATTTCATTTTTAATAGGTATGGCTTCTACACGCTTGGTAAAATAGTCTATAGCAGTTAAAATCCATCTGTGATGATTACCTGATTGTGGATGAATTTCCCCTATAAAGTCAAATCCCCATTGTAGAAAAGGAGCATGAACCAACACTGAAACCAAAGGAAGTGCATACAGTTTCTGTTTAATTAACATGGTATGCAACTTCTTACTCTTGCTCCAACTTTTTTGAAAAGTGTGGGCCAATAGAAACCTACTTTTAAAATTTTGTGGGTTGCTTCTCTCTAGGCATAGTGTCCACCACAAAACCCTACATGGAACTGATATATAATTCCCTCTGTTTCATTTTCATATAAAAAAAGAAGAAGGATATTAAGAGGGTCTTTCCAGTATAGATTAGCATTGATAATGCAATATTTGATAGCTTTAAGCTTCAAGTCTTTGCACTGCTTCAAGTTAAGATCAGCTAGACATTGAAAATCCCTAAGAAACTACACAATATGAGATTACCAATAAGAGAGTAGATATTTCTGATCTATGTGGTCAAGAATGGCTTGATTTGAAGAAAGAGGTTCTTGTGGATTCTCCCCTTCTTTGAGAAGAAGAGGTTCTCTTATGGAACCAGCTCAAGAAAAGATAGAAAAGATAGATCAACGCCTTAGAATTCAGCCTCTTCGAGGGGGCAACCTCCTTTACATTACATAAATGAACAATTCTTCGATGATTCAAATGACAAAACCTCCTTTCTATATATAGGAGTCTAAGGAGTCACAATATAACCCAGCCGACCTAACAATAATAATATAAAGCCACAAAAATAACAATAGAGGGATTCTATGGGGCACAGTTATAACAATATGGGGGCAATAGGGGCACAACAATATTAATAAGGGGTACAACTACCATAGTAATGGGGTAATCACT
>APFE030360368.1:0-28788 GCA_000404065.3 Pinus taeda | reverse complement strand
TCCACTTCACTTTCATATAGATCGAGCTTTTGAAACAATAACCCAATATTTCAGATCTTAAGATATTCAAACCAAAAGCATACACAAGTCAAATGATCTCCTTTGCTTTATATAGGCAAGCTCTTCCTCAAATCATGGACCAATACCACGGGCCAAAACCATAACAAACCAATACCATCAACTCAATACTAGCGATCAACACGTCTGTCGAGATGCCATGGTCCAAAAACCATAGGTTCAAATTCCAAGGACTAACTACCATGGACCAAAGGTAAGTTTTCCCACATGAAATAAACTTTTTTCTGCATAAAATTCCGTGAACGTTTCTCCACATGAAATAAACTTTTATAAAATTTTCTCTCCATAAAATTCCGTGAACTTTTCTCCTGCGTACTTCTTAATTCTCATCATATTGAGAGCCATGCCATGGGTTTTTCCATCAAGTACAACATCTGTAACATATAACCATACCAGAAACATAATGCCAACAGCTAGCTCACCCAAAAATCTAGCCCTCCATAGACTCTTTATATCCAAACTTGTTGACATCATATTTCTATAAGAAACCCTAGGCAAGGTGAACCATGTTACCCATATCCTGGGATCTCTGAAACCTAGCTCGACATTCCTCTCCCTCGATGCAGCCGAGAGATCTAGCGCTTTGGCTCTTGGATATAACCGTCACTCCATCAACCTTAAATATACTTGGGGGGGAGTGGGTTTCATTAGGATAGATGTATTCTCTACTGAGTCACCTTGGTATGGACCTTTGAGTCATCAATGTTTATGGGCCCTACCGAGGGAGAGAGGTTTTCTGGGATCGGCTCTTAAACCTCTCCATCACCTCTCCAAAAAACCTTATCATTGTAGGAGATCTAAATTTGTCCATAGGTTTTGGTGAGTCTTGGGGCTCTTTAGCACAGGTTGACTCGCTCTCTAATACCATGGAAGCACTTTTAGAACTTGCCCATCTGACTGATATCCCAATGAATAAAATGTTGCCCACATGGAGAAACATGAGAGTTGGGGAGCTAGCTTTAGCTAGAAGATTGGACAGATTTTTAATCAAGATCTCAGTGTTACAGAAATTATCCCTCTATAGACAATGGGTCAGATCTTGAGGTATCTCTGATCACTCCCCCATCTTCTTGGAAATCACAAGTCCTCCAAAAAGTCCAAAGCACCATATAAATTCAACTTGACCTGGCTGTTGGACATGACCTATACCATATTAATCACTAATTATTGGGTGGAAAACCCTACCACAAGGGGATGCACCCTAACTTAAGGGTTCTGCTACAACCTCTCTCAGCTCAAGAGATTATCTATACAATGGGGAAATGGAAAAACCCTAAAGGATGAAAACACCCTCGCCACAGTTGAGTCATCATTGGTTGTTCTACTGGACGACCAAAATAGGCGCTTCATTACTATAGAACCAGCTACCCACCCTATTGAATTGGAAAAACAACGATCCAAAATCCTAAAGGAAAGGGAGGAGTCATGGTGCCTCAAGAGAAGATTGACCTAGCTAAAAACTAGAGACGAGAATACAAAGTTCTTTCAGAATTATTCCAAGGGGTGAAAAGTCACAAACACTATCTAGAATATGCCCATGAATGAAAGAGGTATTGCTAATACATCTGGGGAACTCTCACTTTCAACAAATCTACAAAAACCCACAGGCTACAAATCTTGCAGAAATTATTTGTTTGACAGGACATTTTGCTAGTTTTGTTGATATGGACACAACAAAAGAGTAAACTACCCCAGTATCCTCTATAGAACTTGAAGGGACACTAAAATGGTTCAAAAAAGATAAAATCACTAGACTAGATGGATGGTCTATTGAATTCTATCTGGATTTTTATGAGCTCATAGGACGAGATATCCTCAAAATAGTCAAATAATGCAAGATCATGTGCAAAATATAAGATGCCATAAACTCTATTATAATTGCCTTAATCCCTAAATCTGACTCCCCATCATCATTCAATGAATTCCAGCCAATCTCTCTCTACAATTCCCTATATAAAATCATTGCCAAGATCATCACAAATAAGCTTCACCCCATCCTCTCCAACCGTATTTCCCCTGAGCAATTTGCTTTCCTACAGGACCGACAAATGCACGAGGCCATTGGAATGGCTCAACAAACTTTACACTCTATTAAAGTCAAAAATTTGAAAGCTATTATCCTAAAGATTGATCTTGCAAAGGCATTTGACCAAGTCAGTTGGCTCTATATAAAGATGATACTTATCCACCTGGGTTTCCCATCAACATTCACGGATTGGATCATGTGTTGCATCTCCTCGGCATCCTTAAGTGTCAACATAAATGGACTAGCCTCACATTTCTTTCATGTGGAATGGGGACTTCGACAAGGATGCCCTCTATCTCCCCTTCTCTTCTTGATTGTGATGGAGGGCCTTAGTACGCTCATTACTACAGCCAAAAGGGAAGGTAGACTAAAAAGGACTGAAAATGAGTGATCTCTCTTATGTCAGTCATCTCCTTTTCATCAACGATGTCCTTATCTTTCTTGATGGAAGCATCCAGGACTCCACCAATTTCCATGAAATCTTAACACTCTTCTCACATGCCACTGGCATGGTTACTAATCAAACCAAGTCCACTATCATTCAGTCACATACCTCCACTTAGGAAGACAGAGCTTCGCATCATTTCTTCCCTTATCAACCTCACCTTCTAGCAAATGACCTAAAATATTTGGGGTTTTGGATCAAAGCACATAACTACTAGATTACAGATTGGATCTGGTTAGTGATCAAAATAGAGAAGAGACTGAAAAATTGGAAGCATAGATTCCATTCCAGAGACAGGTGCGTTGTCCTCATCAAATTTGTTCTAGAAGTCACACCTACGTATTGGATGTCGCTAGCATGGATCCCTCAGGGAATTCTTACCCGTATTTAGAGGATATGTTGCAGATACCTCTAGAATGGACAAAAATAAGGAAAAATATTTGCTTGGGTTAGTTGGAAAAAAATTGCTTTACCAAAAAAATGGGGCGAATGGGGATTCAAGGATCTTGTTGTCTTTGCACAAGCTTTAGCAGCAAAGATGGGTTGGTCTCTCCTCACAGTAGAAAATATCTAGACCATTGTCACATACCACAAATATGTATGGCCACAACAACTCATGGATTGGGTCTGATTGCCAGTTTGGCTGCGTACTGGAATTTCTATTGTTTGGAAGGCAATTCTGCAAACTATGCCTTTTATGAGAGTTGGCCTAGCTTAGAGAATAAATGATGGCAATCAAGTTGGCATTGGTATGGATCCATGGATTGGGGGAGGCAATATATATTAGCTCCCTCCTGACCTGATACACCACCTACATCAAGGGGACATCAAGGTGGTCGCACAGCTACTAGAGAGGGAACGTTTAACTTTATTCGAGCAAGCATGGTTGGCAGCCCACAATTTTGGCATCCCTGTATAGTGGCATCAAACTTGGGAAGGATACTTAACTACTCTATCTGAGGTGTGTGTTCATATTAAAGAAGAACTAGACAAACTTGTTTGGACTCCAGCTGAACATGGCAAATACACCCCAAAAATTGGCTACCTTTGAGCCCTCACTTCCCCTTTCATGTACCTAACAAGTACTTGAGCATATTCTTCGATATTTTTGGTGATTGAGAACTTGATGTGTTCCGTGACTTGATTCTCAATAAGGTTTAGATCTGTTCTTTTCTTCCATGCAAGAAAATTTGAACCCCCAGCCAATTTGTTTCTCTCGTTGCAAAAAGACATTTTGATAGATTAAGTTGAAGTCATAGATATACTTACTTGAGTAGATTATGCTTTCTCCACTTGCATCCTCCTTTAATTTGACAATGATATGTATAGTCTAAGACTACTTCTTAATAGATTTCTTCTTCAAGAGTAATCCTTGATCCCTTTGGGAGATATATCACTTTGATGGAGTTATTCAAAGGCTAAAGCTTTGGTTTAATGAGAGAGATCTTGTCTGACAAACCCTTTTGAGGATCATGACAATTTTCTTCAATTTATCCTTCTTTAGTCTTTGAAAAATATTCTACTCCTTAAATTATGGTTGACTAATGATCTTGGAAATGCTTCGAGGGTTTTTGGTCTTTCCTTTTGCTTCCTTGATGACGATCCCAAGAATTTTGATGAAGTAGATTTCTTTGATCTACGATTTTGGTATAATGTAGATCTTTGAACTTTCGCTTTGGTATGTTTCAATTTCTTTGATCCTTTTCTTGAAACTCAATATGTGTGTGTCTCTTTGATGAGATACCCCTTCTTGACATTGTCACCTTAGCTATGATACCATGTTGAAAAATCTCGGGCATCAATAGATAGGTGATTTCTATACTTTGATAGTTTCTTGTGAGTTCCTTTTTACTTCTTGACTATGATCTTCTCTTTGTTATGTTATTATTGTATTCTTTTCATGAAGACAATTACCTATGCATGAGCAATAAAGGGACAAGAGACATAGTATATAGGTTTTCAACTAGGGCCAAAACATCTCACTCTTTGAGAGGAAAACCCAAACAAATTCCTTTTATAGAAACTTCAATTGACGAATACCAAGACCATGACAAGTAACCTTGGCACTAGAGCCCTTCCAAGACAAATTCCTAAGCCTCCTCTTCACCCTTAGGTCAATGATACTCTTCGTCTTCCTCTTCTTGGATTGCTTCAAAATTTTGGTCTCTTCTTGTAGGTCTTCGACTTTTTGCTTCACAACAGAAACCTTAGATCAAATTTTGATCCTTGAATAGTCTTATTTTAGAGGGAGACTCTTTCACTTATACTTGGCTTCCCTTCAACAAAGTCTTCACCCAATCTAGATCTCCCTTATATGTCTGCAATCAAAGACAAATAAATAGGAAACTAAAAACACTGAAAAATAATAAAGGCGAGGGAAAAAGGAAGAGGGGTACAAATCTATTGCTACAACCTGGATCGGCTACTTGTTGTTACTTGATGAACAATGAGTAGTATGGGGGGTTCCAAGGTGCTTCTCCATCAGCTGTAGTGCCTGGTTTAGGTTTGTCATGTGTTTGTCTAGGTGTTCCATGGATAGGAGGAGGTCCTCTGTGTTCTCAGGTCAATCTAATAAAACTTTGCTAAGAAGGAATTTCATGTGCCAGTATAGGTCCAATATCTGCATAGACTAATTAAAATTCCAAGGTGTTTTCCTTTTATCAAGCACCTGGTCAACCAAATTTGATATTATCTTTGTGTTTGGAAGAATGTGCCTCTAGATATTTCCTTCCCTTTCAACACGAAAGAGTTCTTCCTGAATAGGTGGGGTGAGTTCTCGAAAGTGAGCTGATACTTCATCCACTTTGAGTTGTGTTTGTGCACTTCCTACATTTTCACACCCTTGATAGTACACTACACCTTTGCAAACACATTCTCTCTCGCGTGGTAGGGTAGTTACATGAGGAGAGAAAGGCAAAAGAATGGAAGTTGGAGAAGATATGAAAATGGATACGAGTAAATAATTTTTGAGGAAAGCAAAGAAAGGTCTGGTCCCTGAATAAAGGTAAGTAGTCAAGCACAAGCCAGAGTGTTTGAGAGTGTTAGCAAAGGATATATCTAATGAGAAGGATCTTTGTGAAGAGCCTAGAACCAAGAGAGAGAGGGGGCTTCCACAAAAGTGTGGTGGCTTAGTGACCAATAGATAGGAGTAAGAAGCCAATTCTCTGCTAGGAGTTAAAGTCAGGACAAGAGTTACTCCAATGGAAGAGGAAGAAAGAAAAAGCAAGGAGGTGGAAATGATTAACTTTCCAAGGAAAAAAAATTCTCACTGTTATCGGTATACAATTTCACAACTACAAGATGCTCAAGATGGTTCGAGGAAGTTGGATAGGTAGTTTTCTTGTTGACGTTGTTGTAAGATGATTCAAGTTTCCAATCAATATTATGAAGGAAAATTGCTAGGTTGATGGAGCAAAGCTCGCTAATGAGCTATCATCCCTTCCTTGAATTTTTCTTGGAAAGATAAAAGAGTTGGAGCATTGCAAACATGGCTTAAAGGAATGGGAAATATTAAATTGACCATCAAAAACTTGGTTCAATCAGTTAGGGGAAAATTCAATTTTCAGAGCACTCGAATTAGCTATTTGAAATGCCGAGTCTTGCCTACTATCCTTTTGGCAAGGGTTGTTGTTGGTCGTGGAGTAGTGAATAACATTGAATTCCATACTTTCTCGTAATAGATTTCATTGAGTCACATGAAGCGAGGAGGTAAGGAAATCAAACATTAAGATTATTTTCGAACCGAAACAGATTTGATAGGGTTTGGAGAATCAACATGGTGGTCCATTTGCATGGTTTCATACATCATATGTGTAGCATTCCCCGCGCCAAGGTCAATTTGCGTGGATAAATAGTTAAAAGGGCAAGCATGGTAGAAATCTCTGCTCCACCCTCTCGGATGTAAAACACCCCATCCAAAGATATGCATCATTATTTTAGATCACCCACCCACCGATCATACACCCACCCTCTGAGATGTGAAACACCCCATCCAAAGATATAAAATAATTATTATTTTAGAATATATATTAAGAGATTTCTTATTCCCTAAATCACTTATATGTTAAAGAAATTTCATATATCAATTTAATTTTATATATATAATTTATTATTTACTATTAGCAATGTTTAACCTATTTAATTAATTAACTAATTATCTTTAACTTATTATTAATCCTACGTACAATTCCACCACTAAACCCCACACATTTATAATAATAATAATAATATATATCCATTTTAAGGTCACAGCCAAGCCAGACACCAAATTGGTGTATGAGACCCCCTTGTTTGTGGACAAGGGATCCACCTCCGGGCAGCGATTTGACTGCTAAGTCTACAAAGGCATACATACTCTTACCCCGCTCTGGTTTTGAATCTGTGACTCTTAAGAGGAAACACATCTCTTACCATAGGCCACCTCCAACCTGTATATTATATATTTATATAAATATTTATATATTTATATAAATATATTCCACCAAATAGTAATATAAATATAAAATCAATTTTATATTTAAGAATATGGTCGACAAACAGGACAACCATACCATCTATTTCTCTTACTTCACCTAAATATGAGCGGGTTGACTACAGAATTAGTATAAATACCGGATCATCACTCATCGAATACAAATAATTTGGTTTCAAAGATCGTTCGTAGGCTATCGATTGAAGGACGCTACATCTCACTTCTCCACCCAAATCAGAATTGCATCTAGTATTCCAATTCCAGATTCAGCTTCAGAGAGAAGCTCTGCCTGCCGCTCCAAAAGAGTGAAGATGACAACCACAAAACCCGACGCAGAAGAGGAAATGAAGCAGGAGGCGCGCAGCCGGGGCCTAGAGTTCAAGACTTCAAGTGCCCCATGCCCGTAAAGAAAGGTTAGACGATGTTACTAGGGCTTTGGAATTTCAATTCAAAAAGGGCGCTTGCAAGAGCCGACCAAGATAGTGCCATTGCCGCAAGAATTGCAAGATACTCAGGCACATATTCATCACCTGCGGCGCTTCCTTTCTGTACTCCACAATTTTCACAGAACGCACAAGCCGTCAGACAAGGTACTTTTACGCCCACAAACCCACACCTGCAACCCCTATATTCCTTACTCCACAATTTTCACAGAACCCACAAACGCACTAGCAGGAGGCACTACTCCCACAGGAGGACGTACAACACCCAGTACTGCAACGCCCACCCAGTATCTACTCCTATAAACACAATGCCGCTAGTGTTAATTATGGTGACAGGGGAATTAAAATTGATCAGCTTCAGGAACCTCCACAGTTAAATACAAACAACGCGCAAATACAAGCTCCAGCTGATCAATGTCCGGAGGAAATAAGAATTTAGGGTCACAATCCCAATCACTTTGAACGGAGGCGAATGCTGGCTGAATCAATTCGCCATTGATTTACAGTGTAGTCAAAGCAAGGGCGAAATACACATGACAGGGCAAACATTGACAAATAATCAAGTACTGGAGAAAAAATGTGCTGGAGTGGAGGATATTTTTGTGTTATACACAATTATTTTATTAATAAAATTTTATTATTTATATATAGCTTTTTCATTTCATATCAATTCATTTTTTATATTTTTTCATCATTTCTCACAATCTCATATTACTATCGATGAAATTTAATGTTTGAAATAATTTTGTGTTTCCAATTTTTTTTGGTGTGTGTAAGTATTCATATTTTTATATTTTCATGGTTTGTTGTTACGAAAAAAGAAAGTATGTGAAAAACAAAATTGAAACTTGTTTCAATGTTGATTATAATAAAAAAAATTAATGTAAAATTCAGTTATTTTTTAATAAAAGATAGTTAATATGAGCTAGATATTTATAAAAATGAATATATTTATGGTAAAAATATTTCATTCTCTTTCAACCATAAATAAAATATTTGGATGTGTCTCTGAAGTAACATAATTTTTATATTAACTTTAGAAAGATAGAGTAACTAAAAGTGAAAAGACCTTATGTTTTCACTTTCAAATATGAGCAACTATAATTCTCATAATTCATAAAAATCTTTTAAGGCAATATTGAATCACAATATTTGAATATGTATGCTAATTAACAAATTTATTATATATATATATATATATATCATTAATGAGAAAAAGATGTGTAATTCATTTTATTCTTAATATAAAATGAGTATGTGACATTTAAAAATATCATTAATGATAAAAAAATTCATTGTGGATCATAGAAAAAAATTTCATTGCCAAATGTTCTTATATTGCCATTTTCTTCCCTAAACATGTGTTGCTAGGTAGATATGTCATTCATTTTTTTCAATCCTCTAGTGATGCACAAATGATTCAAAATGTTTGAAACCAAAATTATTATTACAAAGTATTCAAAATTATTGGCCCCTATAAATCTTTGAAAATTATCTCTTATAAAACATTACAACACACAAGTTACGGAGTCGAGATGGAATGAAAGCTTGGAAAGAAACCACCCTACCAATGACAATGACAATCTATTTGTTTATCACCATTGTTCACATGAAAAGTCACTTGATAGAAAAAGGAATGACAACTATAATATAGTGTAGCCATTGAAACCACTATAATCAAGACAGTAAGAACCCTTCATTCATTTTACATGTAAATAAAATAAGACCAAGGTCATGAGACACGTATTCAAAGATGAATGATGGGAAAACATTATAGTGGGCATCACTTGTGGTTTATTAATCATTGGAAATTTGCAAAGGCATTGGTGAAGAGAAGAGGCAATAATTGACATTGAACTATAAAAATAAAGGAAAATAGGAGAAAATTAAAGTGAATAGACACAAATATGCATGCAAGGAAAATTAGAGGAAAATGAAGAAAAATGATACATCAATGATAAAAAGGCATCAAAGAATTGATTCACAGCTTTTGATCATTACAACTTTTAGGCAGTTCTAGCTTTCTTTCAATTTAGCATTTGGCTCTCTCACACTCTTGCACACTTAGAGTATTCTTGGAGCACTCTAGAATTCAATTAGAACTGGAAGAAGGAAAACAAGAGAGCAAAGAGAAAGTAAAGGAAAGAAAGGAGTGCAAAGAGACATTTGGATGAACAACTACAACATGATTACTTTGCAGGTAACATGTTCCATGTGTGATCTCCTTGCTAGTTTTTTTATGCATGATATATGCATGTGATTCCTTGTTGATTTGTTGTCATTGGCATGAGATTTTCTTGGATTGACAGTGGTTTTACCCTTGCCTTTTCATTTCTTGGATAACCATGGTGTAGTAGGTTCCTCGTTCGTTTTTTGATTCTTTCTCAGGTTCCCTATGGCTATGGGTTGGAACAAATTCTCTGGAACCCTGGAATAATTTAAGTGCCCTGGCGTATGTGGGTTGATATGGGAGATCTTTGGAGCCCTATAAGAACATGGGATGTTGGAGTTTGTGGTTTGAGTCACTAATTCAAAGAGACTTGGATAGCATGGGTAGAGATCAATCTAGTTATTGTTAGTGATTTCTAGACTAAATAGGTGAAATCATTGTCGTTGAGGGTTGAGGTGTGTTGCAGCAGCTATAACACCCTCCAAAATTTTGGCCTACATCCAAATTTGGGAGCCTTCTTTAGTTTTTTCACTTGATGCTTGAAAATGCTCAGGGTCATCTCATGAACTCTTGTCAAGTTTTCATACCCTTTTCATTTGATCGATCACCAATCATCTTTTGGCATGTTGATCGCTATGTCATGCTTGCAAGTTTGTTCTGACATTTTGAAGGTTTGTCTTTGTGTGTATGATTTGTTTTCGCTCAGTCAACATTGGTCATACTCACACACAAAGTTCTAAACATTGTCAAGCAAGTGTCGTTACATTCGTTCGAAGACATATTTCAACTATCGTGCTTGTCTATCTTAACCTTTGAGTCAGTCTCACTGAGCACATGTTATCTTGTTGATTCGAGGTGTCTCATCATCGATTCATGCTAAGTGTGTGATCACATAGTCATGTATGCACAAGTACACTTGCCTTCATACTTAAACAATTTTCCTGAAAACATGTCGACCGAATAACCCCTCATTAACTAGACTTGATCTCAATAACCTTGCATTGCTGCCAAAACTACATAGAGCTTGATGTTATCCAATGGCCACCCCACTCTATGAAATTATGGAAATGAGCCAGCTGATTGACTCCCAGAACTGCACATAAATTTTCCCAGAAACCGATCCAGTCTATGTTTCCCACAATACCTCCCATCAAGCCTCCTGTTAGTCAACCTGAGGAAATGACTTGAGTTGTGACCTAGGGCTGTGTTGATCTCAAAAATTGCTTAGAGTTGTACTTGATCAATCCTTCTTTCCTCTCTACAACCAGCCCAGGAATTGCGCAGAGTTGTCCTTGACCATCCTTTCTTCCCCACTCTGCAAACAACCCAGAGACTACGAAAAACTGTAAGGGAGGTTTCCTTGCTTACTTGGCATGCTCACTCAAAAAATTGCAAGAACTAACTATCATCACCCCTTCTTGCCCACTCTACAAACAACCCAGAAAATGCACAGAACTATCCAAGCCCGAATTGTCTCCCAGGATTGCACAATTTTGATGAGTAGCTTTTGCAACCCTATCTTGACCTCCTCTAGAAAATTGTGCAGATTTTTCTACTACTGCCTCCCACTGCCTGCACTATCTTTCGCGAAGAAATTGAACAAATCCTAGCTAGATGACCTGCCCATTTCTCCCCTTCAAAATTGCGCAACTTGGCCCAACAACTCTATGATACCCCGCCTAACATTCTTCCAAGACATTGCACAATCTTGCCACCCAGCTGAGTTTTTCCCAGCCACTATCACTAATGTCCCACATCGCAAAAATCTGTCTCCTAGTGACATATGCACAGTTTTTCCCAACAGCCCTCTGGAGTCTCACATCCCAGCCTGACCTGTGCTCTATGCAATTTTAGTGTCTTGTCCCTCTCCCTGTCACCTATACCGAAATGGAAAAGAACGCATCATGCTAAACTAGGAGATTTTTGGATTTCATGTCATCTCATTACGAGCAATTACAGGAACAAGTACATCGATGAAACATGGCATGACGACAAACATGATGGAAAAGAGGTGCATATAAGAAGACTTGCTTGCGGTTGAACGAACACATGAAGCACATCGAGCAATTGAGCGAAAGGGACACATTCACATGAACCATCAAGCAATGACCAAGACCATCGATGACCCCGTACACTTTGCCATTCACAAGTTAAGACATATTATACTGAGAGCTTACCATTACTCAACATCACAACAACTCGACGCAGACACCACAGTCACTGAGTACATGTCAGTAATGTCATGTCGAGTTGTGTCATGAGTTTTCTTGGCCACGTCGTTACTCTAGGCGATACTTTTTGTAATCAATGTAATGTAAAGTGGAAGTCCAAGAGACCCACATTTGAAGTTGAAGAGTCATGTAAAGTCGAAACGTCATAAGAAGTCAAACAATCATGAGGGAAGTCAAAGAGTCACATGGGTCAGTTATAACCCCTTGGCAATATATACACCTGCATGGTATGAGCAAAGCGCTTTTCATCTGGGCTCCTCCAGCATAGCCTTGAGAATCTGTAGTCTGTTCTTTGAGGAGCGAGGAGTGGCTCCAATGTCCCACTACTAGGACCAGTGATATATGGTGTACATATGTGTATTGGATTAGGCCATCACATTTTCGCACATGTTTTGTATCTGTTTGTAAGACTCTAGGTTAAAAGGCTTAAATCATCAACGCAACTCACAGACAGGTTGTCTGGCTGGTTGACATGTCTCATAAGGGTGTTTTCACTGGCTGACATGTCAAGCAGTCAGAAATCCTATCCATGAGTCCCACTGATGATTTAAGCCTTTTAGTACTCATAATGTTGAAGATGTATTGTATTGTTTATCATTGTTGTCTCGACTGTGTGGACTACTCCACCAGACATTAGACATACAATCCTTTTCATTTCTTGGTTTTAAAGGCTGTCAACCCCATATGGACTATTTTTCTTGATGATGTACGTGTTTTCCCTTTAAATATGGTTTTCATGACTACTGCATCATTTGGGGACTATTCCGCTGGATACTGGAGAGACCCTTGTTATTGTTCGTGTGTGTTTCTTCCTGGGATGGGACTATTTCCTCTCATCAAGAGGCTCACTTTACTCCCCCCCTTTGAAAGTAAGCAAACTTGGACACAGAGTTATTTTATGCACTCACTAGGCACACTCACCTCACTTTCTTGAAGTTATAAGCATAACACTTTGATGTGTTGAAAAACAAAAGATAAGGAAAATCTCTAAGATAATGGCAATCGGAAGATCATACCAGATGGGACTCCTACATGAAATGGTGTAAGGTCTAGTTGGAACTTCATACGTGGGAGATCCCCTGAATGTTGGCAGGTCAAAATTTCTCGTGATAGAAGGAGGGTTGTGAGTTGTTTATGGCTGAAATTACTCTTAAGCCCACGTATCCATAAATATCTCAAGGTAGTAACACAAAATCCCTCTCTCCCACACGCAACTCTGAAGTTGGTTACTCCTCACCTCCCATACTCGAACAAGAAATTGTGTATCATCATCTTCTCAGTCAGTTCCATCACTTGTCAGTTTCAAATTGTATTGGATTAATCCCAAGAGTACACAATCTTCCCTCTTCTTAGAGGAAGAGAAAGACTACACCCACAAGAGTGTTAGTCTCATCTATTGAAGAAGTAATCCTCTCCCCTCAATCATTGTAGATGATGAATCAATGAAGGACTTGAAAGATGAAAAACACACTTGATGATAGCAAAGGAAAGCCCATCCCCAAGGGTGTGATTTCCCTTGAGAAGCTCTATGACTTGTAGAATCGCTTCAAAAGTTCTAGCGACACCAAAACCCACAGTTCCACACTGATTCACAAACAAATCAACTTGGGAACAGAAAGAGATCTAGCTCGTAAATCTCAGTATCTATTGCACAACAGAGGAGCAACAAGCCTTTGGCTGCCTCTTCAGACAGTACTGTGATGTATTCACATGGACATGTGATGCCTTAAATACATATGACATGTGAATAATCCAATGTTATGCAACCAGCTCACAAAATATAAGAAATGATAGATCAACGACTTCAACATCAACCTCTTCTAGGGGGAAACTCCTTTACATTACACAAATGAAGAATTCTTGGATGATACAAATGACAAGACCTCCTTTCTATATATAGGAGTCTAAGAGGTCACAATATAATCAGAGCTGGCATAATAATAATAATTTAAGGACACAACAATAACAATAGTGGGCTTCTATAGGGCACAATAATAACAATATGGGGACAGCATGGGCACAACGATAACAATAAGGGGATACAATGACAATAATAATAAAGGAATAAACTAGTATTATAGGGACCTAAAATGCCTCTCTCCTTAAGAAAATTGTTGTTCTCAATGCTTGAGTAGTTCTGGATGCTTCTATATAAAATTCTCATCCTCCCACGTGGAATCTTCAGCAGGTAAGCTCTTCCACTTGATGAGATACTCTAAAATTAATCGATTTCATAGTTTTCGAGTTCTTATTTCTATGACTACTTCAGGTTCCAATATGATTTTTCCTTCGTTGTCAAGTTAATATTGTTTGAACTCAGAGCTTGTCACCTATAACCATCTTTAAGCATGAAACATGGAAAACTGGGTGCACTGAGGAAGCTACAGGAAGCTCCAATTTGTATTCCATAGTACCAATCTTTTGAAACACCTTGTATGGACCATAATACTTTGGTGATAATTTATTATCCTTCTTAGCTTGCTTGAGGGACATTTTTTTTTGGTTGTAGTAGTAGAAATACCCAGTCACCTATATCAAAATTTCTTTCGACGCAATGTTGATCTATCTATTGTTTCATTGTATTCAACACAAAAGTCACGTTATCCTTTAAGAGTTGGAGAACTTTTTGTTGATGTGATCTTCTGCTGCTTTAACCTTAGAATTTTCTCTTAAATATGATGTGATGGATAGTGGATGATATCCATAAAGTGCCATAAATGGGGTCATTTTTGCTGTAGTATGGAAGGAAGTGTTATAACACCATTCAACTAGAGGCAACCATTTGACCCATTTTGTGTGTTTATCAGATACAAAGCAACGAATATATCCTTCCAAAAATTTGTTCACTATCTGAGTTTCCAACACTTCCTCTTAACTATAGATTTATTCATAATCTTACTTGGCCATTCTCAACTTAAGAATTTCTCATAAGAAGGATCAAATTGGTAACGCATCTATATAACATCATATCACCCAACATTTTCACATAAAAATGCCTTGAATAAAAACTCTATCTCTCAACAAGATCTAAGCTCAATGTTGGAAAGACCAATTATTCATAGATACTCTCATCATTGTTTCTCCTAGAACATAGCCCACCCGGGTTGTCAGGGTGTGTTCCATTAGGACTTTAGTTATCCTAGATTCCCAATCCTCAAATATTATTGGTCCTTTATGACTAATATTCTCTTGGATTCCCTATATCATCCTCTAAGAGCATAAGATTCTAGATGTTTACCCAATCCTCCATTCTTCCTTCCAAGTGAAGACAAGAATGATGTGTCTATTATTGGACAGTTGGCATTGTCTGGATAGCTGGTGGCCTAGTGAAGGAATATGCAAGTGTGTTGGAATTAATGTCAAAAGTCATGCTCGGGATATGCGTTGGGAAGTTGGAATTTCCTAACTGTTGGTAGGAGTGTTGGCATTTATGTCAACCAAACTAGCTCAAATGCTTGCCACAATAGAGGTTGGTAGTAGTGGCCCAGGAGGAGTCTCATGGTAGTTGTAGGCTTCATGAAGAGAATCATCATAGTATCAAGATTATTGGAGAATCCACAAAATAGTGATTACAGTGATTGAACAGGAGGAAGTCTGTGGTAGTTGCAGGATTCATGCAGAGGATCACCTTGGTGGTTGCAATTTCAGCTATTTGGAGAGTCAAGGAGAAGAATAATGGCATAGATTTTGGAGCCATATTAGAGCTAAAATATGGGATCAAAGCCTACAATGGATCCCATCCATTGGAAAGTGTTTTTTAATATATTTTGAATGATATGTAGAAGTCAAAAAATGGATTCCTGGTTCAAACGTTATGGCCGACCGATGCTCAGTGACTTGAAGTCCTAAGAAGGTTGGAATATACAAGGTCTAGCATATCGAAGATCAAAAGATCAACACATCAACATATCAACGTATCAGTGATTGGAGGTTAGTATATCAATGCATCGGTGATTAGAGGCCAACATATCAACTTATCATCGATCATAGGCTAGCATATCGGTGGATTGGTGATCGAAGGTCAACGTTTCGGTGCATCAGGAGATTGGAACCCAGGAGATTGGTGTATCAACATGACACATTGGAATGTTATAGGTCAACATATCAATGAAATTAGAATATCTAAGGTCATTGGATTAGACTGTATCATAGGTTCGAGGATATAGAAATCCTGGAGAAGTGATCCTATTGTGAGAAGTGCATTGTGAGGGCTAAGCAGAAGGAGACAAGCAATTAGAGGATTATGATATTAGAACTTCATAATAGTAGGTTATTGAAAATTTTCTGATAGAGGGAGCTTCTGATATTAGGTAGGCTCTTGATCATGTAAATCCATAAAGCTAAGCGCATAGAGTGGTATTAAAGGAAGATTAACCCCCAATAGGAACATTTCACTACTATGAAGTTGTGATGTTGAATTTCTCTGATAGCGCAGGTACACAGAGTTAAAGGCATATGGGTCGGCAACTGTGAGGTTAATGTAAAAATAGAGTAGTTGGTCTCATGAGTAATGGTGACTATCACAGATCACTCAGTCAAGGAATCAAGGACCATGATCTTTGAGAAGGAGTGTTGGGTCTACCTTAAGGAAATTTGAGAATTAATTTATCGGCATAGAGCTCCATGCACTCAAGCGATGAAGGACTACAAGGTCAATTACGTTTTCTGCACTTGTGACAAGAAATAGACAAGAGACGAAACAACGACAAGGAAGGCCATGCCTAAGTATAGTTGAGAAGCCATGCTGAAGGGAAACAAGGTCATATGAAACCATGAATAAGCATGGAGAGCCTCAACGATAGGAGATCTATTCACAGAGAGGATTGTGCCTGGTGGAGTGTGTAGGTGGACTAAGAATTCATTCTCGGTATGGTGAAACTATCAAGTTACCTCTCTCATGGCTAATGCAGAGGCATAGGCCAAGTCATATGTGACAACATAATGGTAGAGCCATGCCAGGGTACACTCACACAGTGTGAATACAAAATGAGTGGGAACATCGATTAGGGGGAAGCAAAGGAACAAAACCCAGGAGCTCATATGTACAAGGGGGGGAAGCAACATATTTTCTAGAGAGGTAAGCATAAAATATCTTAGTTTGTGCACTATTGTGTAAGGCTGAGTGAAAGCCTATTCTACAGTGAGAAGCCAAGAGTGCCTATGCAGAGGTAAGAGGCCCCAAGAGTTGCATTGTTGTGACAAAGGTTGAAGTTGCCTATGTCATGTGTTGGGCAAAAATTGCATTTGCAATGTGTGTAAGCTGGAAGTTGCCTGTGCGATGTGTGAGGAAGGCCAAAGTTTCCCTTGTTGTGTGAATGAGGTCATAGTTTCCTATGCTAAATGAGAAAGTCCGAAGCTTCCTGTGTAGTAAAATAAGGTTGAGAGTTGTGTGTGTGCTATGGAGAGCAAGAGGTCGAGGGTTAAGTGCATGTTGATGAAGAGAAAATACAAAGCTTCATGCAGAGGATGAGTGATTGTTGTTGAGAATATTAGTGGGCTGTTGTAGAATGAGCAAAGTGACTAGATAACAAAGTTGTTATTAGGTAGAGTGGATACCAAATTACATAGAACATTCAATACCTATTTGAGTGTGGGTTGGTGCCTGCTTACAGGAAGTTGCTACTTCCATGTCTAATGGGTTCTTGAGAAAGCTTGGGGGTTGGTGCCTCCTACAAGTTGGCTTCCAAAAATCGAACGAGTTGCAAGTTGGTGCTTGCAAAAAATCCATGACGTCAGTTTCTCACATGGTGCTTCTAGTAAGCTCGATAGGTGTCTGCAAAACTAGAGAATTTGTGCTTCCTACTAGTTGATGCTAGAAAACAATAAAAGGGAGTTGGCTCTTCTTGTGAGTGGGTGCTCACAAAACATATTGATGTAGTATAGTAAGTTATCTTATTTACATTAATAACAACAACAAGCTTTGGTGGTTTTTTCCCGAAAGGGCTTCCATGTAAAACCTTGTATCTCATTTCTATGATGCTCATGGTGTGTTCTTGATTGTTGATTTCATATTAATGCTCATTAGATGGATGGTTACCAAGTTTGAATCAGAAAATTTAATTGGCATAAAAAGGTGTTGTGGCCACCAACAACCCCCCTCTTTGTTTGATATTAGCAATAACACCAAGCAAATAGGGGACCCTTAATAAAAATTCAAACAAACATCTCTACGAACATTTTTGTTTTTTCCTTAGAATTTTATCACAACAAAGCAAGGAAACATTTCTTTTATGGGCATAACAAACCACGAAGAAACAATGCGAGATTCATCGTATCGCATTCACCATAAGCGCTCTTAAATGAAAAACTTAAGAAATCTCCGACGGCCGATGTGCGATGTCGCATATCGTAACATCACGTAAAATAGCACACAATGACTAATATCTGCGATCTGCGATGATCCGATATTGCGATGCCACGATACTATAACACAAATCTGCGATAAGCGTGAATTTTCCTCGACGCAGTATTCAAGGAAAGCTGCCCATTAATCAAAATTAAGCGCACGCCTTAAAAAAGGAAATTAATGATTGTACGAATGACTGCTTTTTGTTTTTCGAAGAGTAAGATTCGCTGTGAATGTCATAATTATGCACACATAAGATTTGAAGCTTTCATGTCAATCTTTATTACCATTACTCTTTTCCTTTGCGCAAACTATAAAATAGGAAATAACATGAAGCAATATGCAAGAAACATCTAAGGAAAAGGGGAAAACGTCAATGCTCGGAGAACACAGAAGAGATCTCTTCAGAAACGGGTGCCACATACGATAGAACTATAGATTCCAAAGTATCACTCAACAGATGCTAATGACCGATAGGTCATCTGAAGCTCAGAATCAAGGCGCACAAAAGTAGCATGATTACAAAAAAACCTGAAACTTACATGCCAAAAAGCCCGGAATGAAGAAAGGAGGCAGTTTTCAATCCAGAGAATTGTTCAGAAAGTAAATTCTTTTGACTCATCAAGTCGTTCGCAAAGCCAGAAACCGAAATAGCAAAAGCAAGATCAGTTTGGGAGATATTTGAGTTATTGCCAATTATACAAGCAGTGAATATACCCAGTCAGAGGAAGATTCTCTAAAATATCTTATAGTTTTCCAGAAAGTGGTGCCAGCACTTGCTACTTCTATTTTTATAGCGCACACAAAAGGGGAGGGCAACCAGCCGACTCTCCCCAGTCAAATGTTGCATGCTTACAGTGCTCAGGAGCAAATACAGAAATAATCCAGAGTCAGATTTAATTTTTAGAAATAAGTTTGCTTTATCAGAAGGACGGTCATTTGAAAATCGGATCCTCAATTTGTGTAATCAAGTTAATTAGCTAGCAGTACTTAAACCCTTCTCAGGCATTTAGAGAGGGGTCCGGAGATTTGTCAAAAAACTTGTCCTTAGAACATGCACTTTTGCGCCCTCGGAGGTGGTTTTTGATGAATGGATGGATCAAGGTTTATTAATGTTTGCATTTGATATCTGCTACTGATGTTGCACTTCTGTACTCTTAGTAGATGTTAGAGCAAGGAGAGATAAATCATTGTTGCTTGAAGCTTATGAGTGGAACCAGTCATAAATGGTACTTTTATCTCTTGACTATTTTTGCTTATATTCTTGAAGTGATTTTATAGTTTTCATTTATTCATATGTCATTGTATGAATGTATGGGTTATCATTTGGCACTTTTGTACGGTGGAGTCATATTGTTTATGTCTGACATATGAATAACTTATTATGCGATATGCTGTTCACAACTGTTTTTCCTAACTTCTTATGCAAAGTGGTTCATCTTTAATAATTTCTATTCTTATGATAGCTGAATGATATTTATTACCAGTTATTGTTCGAAATCTCTTTAGATCGCATAATAGAAGATATACACCCGGGGTTAGTGTAGATTAGATGTGTTGTTTCTCACTAGATGATGATAGCATAGAGTTAGTTTAAAGAATCTGAATTAGATTAGCTTTAAAGTTCTCTTACATCGGCATTATTCAAACTCTACACACACACACATACCCCAAATCGGGAAACTGGTCCCGTTATCCCCAGTCAGACCCGCTATACCAAACGGATAAGGGGCTTCCAACCAAGGTCCGGACCGGGTGGGTATCCCCATTGTTGTCGACCCGATTTTCGAGGCTTCAACAAAAGGTTAAAATTATCCTGAATACTATTTCGCCCCCCCTCTCAATATTATCATTTGTTTCCAACATATGTCTCTCCCTCTCAATTACAGAGAATATATTACTTCAAAGTTTCGATCAAGCAATACGACTTATTTCTAGGCTCCCTCTTAGCTAGGAACATGTAACATCTCCTCATGTGGAGATGATGGGATAACCAACTTCTTGAAGAGCTCCTTCCTTCGATGTCATTAATTTCTTATTTACTATGGAGTCTTCATCTTTTGGGAATTTTTCATACGACAAAGACCATCCATCACTTTCATCCCCGAGTTAGTCATTTCATCATTCCTTTCATCAGAAAGTGGTCCATTATTCTACATATGGCCTTTCTTCATGCCATTGAACCTTGTTTATGTTTTGTTCTTTGGAAGGATCTTACAACATTCTACATGGTTCTCTTGGAGGACATTCACAGCTCTTCCCTTGTCAGTATTGCATAAGCTCATCTAGACATTTGTTCAAAAATAAGAAATGAACACTTAAATCAAAATTACCTTTGTGATGGTCCTTCATCATGACATATTCTTGATGGCTTCAACATCTTGCATATAATTTGACACATTTCCCAAAGATGTATATTTTCGAGGGTCTCTATCTTTTTCAGACTTCCATTAGAGTCTTCATATCTTTTGGGGATATGTTATAGTTAAATATTTCAGTTCCGAGATTTTGATTTCCTTCTTCCGTGGTTGCATAGTCTATGATATATTCCTTCCTTTCTTCACATGCTTCATTCCCAGGAGCTTCCAATTAGAGTTCCTCCAGCTACTGTTAATCACCTCATATTCCATATGAGGACATATTATGTTGATTTCATCTAGTGTGACCCATGCCTTGCTGCATCCTTATATAGAAAAAGATCATTTCCATTTGATCATGCTTCTCAAGATAGAGAAGTGATTCATGTTACCTACAACCATTCAACGTGACTTTATAATATTCAATACATGCATACATACCTCATTTTTCTTCAGGTCAACTAGGCTTCTTTTAGCAACTTCCTTGGTTGAAACGAGCTTCAATCCTTGATCTTGTTCATCTGTTATGTCATCATATCATCATTCCATTAATTCCACAAGTTGGAGTTCCTAATGAAACGCTTGTTTCCTTTCTAGATTGGTGAATCTTCCAATGAAGATTTTAGTATAGAATCTTATTAATTCTACGAGTTGGAGTTCTTAATGAAACACTTGTTTCCTTTCTAGATTGGTGAATCTTCCAATGAAGATTTCAGTATAGAATCTTGAGGATCTTGCATATTATTTCCTATGTATTTCATTAAGATATATGTTTTTGGATTATTAAAGGGAATCTCGGTAAATGCGTAACCATGGTTTTAAGGCTTAACAGCCTCAAGAAGCCTTCGATATATGTGTGGTCCATGATTTTTAAAGGCTTATAGCCTCAAAGTGCTTCCGTAAGGCTTGTGGGCCATAAACCATAGGTCTCAGGATCAATTTTTTTTAGGGAAAGGGATTTTGGTTAAACCCCAATATCTCATTCCCATCAAGTGGTATCGGAGGAGAAAAAGATTCTACCTGGAAAGGAATATTAAAGAAGGATTTCAAAGTAAAAGAAGTAGGAGCAAGAGGTAGAGTTGATAAAGTTAGAGAGTTATGGTCTTACTGTCGCATAGAGAATGATAGCAGAAGGTGAGATGACTTGTAGAAAACCTAGAGCATGGAGTGCTCATATGGTTCTAGAGGAAAGAACTTGAAGGATGCCAAAAGACTGAGTGAGGAGAGCTTGGTGAGGTATCGTGTAGCAAAGTAAGACTGTTATTGCAGAGGTTGTTTGTAGCTCACAGAAGATCATAAAGGTAGTTCCACTAAAGAAATGTAGTGGCTAGCATTTTCAAGGACAAGGAGAAGCATATGACCAGGAGATCATAAATTATTGTGCCTCGGGAGTCTGATGCAGGAGCATCCATCACCCTTAGTCAAAGGGAGAAATCCAAAGCATAGTGAAGAGGAAGACATGGACTAGGGAGAAGAACAGGGACTTTTCTATTTTAAAACAAAGAAAAAGATGGAGTAGATAATGTCTCAAGGAGACTGATTAATGTAATCTGCCATGTGTTCATATGCATGTATGCGTATGAGAGATTTGGCGCTTTTTGTTAGACGATATGATCAGATCCAACAATGTTTCCATATATTTATATGTGTCATGAACCTGCATGTTCAGTAGGATATACACAGAAATAGATAGATTTGTGAAAAAAAGTGTATTCAAAATGTAGTCGAAGGAGCGATTTGTTCCTAAGGCTAAAATGCCTTTGGCTATAATAGAAGTCTATGTATAAATATAATGAAAATACATGTGTTCTGTGAATTTCGCATATCTATTAAGTTATTCTATGCTTTTGGTTCATTGATCAACCATTGATCACTGTAAGGATCGATGGCGATCAAATGATTATTGAATCAAAGTTATATGGGTGTCATGTGCAGAAACCAAAGTTTGGAAGAGGAAATTGTTTAACGCATAAGTCCATCAAGTAGATGAAGAAATGAACTATTGATGCATAGGACCATTGAACACATATTTCATTGAATTTGGAAGTTTTTTATTACAAGGCCTTCAACAACATTCATTCTTTTGTAAATTGCCATATTAACTTGATTCAACATTAAAATAATTTTAGTAATCTCAAACCAATTAGAAATCGTGAATGGGTCAAACATGGGGTTGCTATGTACAATAGTATCAATACACAATAGGAGTGTGAAATCAAAAATAAATTACATTTATAAACTTATATGAATACATATAACTAAATGAAATTCAATAAATAACTTCCCATTCATGTCCAGTATCAGCAGTGATTTTGTCTTCAAGTCATATTGGATTCTAATAATGAAATTATTTAAACCGCAAATAAACTATTTAAGAATTGAAAAGGACAAAATGCTAATATGGATTGGAAAATCAATGTCCTATGTTGCAAAAAGATTAAATACAACCATTTTTTACCCATCTCTTTAATGAGTCTAGATGGTCCACTTAACACAATTTGTTAATTAATTATTCCATCTTTTATTAAGAAGAGAATTTTGTTTTGCATAGAGTTTTGTTTCAAAACAATACAATATGAGATTAATACAGTCTTAATAAATTATGTGATAGACAAATAAAAGTCAATAAATGGATTCCTTATTAGATTAAATGAGATGAGATGATTGCATATACAAATAGTTGATTTAAGAATATATGAAAAATAAAATATGCGTTAAAAAATGAATACCCTACAATTTAACGAGTAGTATTCACTTATGAGCCATCACCCATTAGCCTAAATAGTCAACTTAATACTTATTATCAAGAAATTAAAAGACTTATTTTTCGAAAAAATGCATCATAATATATAGATATTATAAATCACATTTATATACTCATATTAATGGACATAACTAAGTACAAGTCAATAATATAATTCTAGCTCAAGTGATGATTTCAGTTTATTTAAAATACAAATTTACAAAAAAATGACTTTAAATAATGAAATTAGATGCCTTACAATTCAAAAAGTTCAATGACATAATTCATCCATGATTGTCTCTAATCAAACCTTGATAATCCACTTATCAATTATTATCATCATATATGTGTTTTTTTAAGAAATGCAAAATTTTTTAGAATACATTTTTATCTCAAAAATTACATATCACATTTATGCACTCATATTAGTGCATTTCATATTTAAACAATGAATAACTCACTTTGTACCTTGTTGATTTTCAATATGATATGATTGCAGTTACAACCATTAATTGATTCAAGCATATAAATTTATGAAAACTATGGATTGAGAAATCACATATCTTATGCTTCAAAAATATCAAATCATTTACCTATGACACATTTCTCATTATCCTTACTAGTGAATTATGCATTGTGAATAGTGAATAATGCACATAACATTTATCAAGTAAATTATTATAATTTCTTTAGTAAGAATAGCACCTTTGTTTGCAAGTATTTTATTACAAGGCCTTCAACAACATTCATTCTTTTGTAAATCGTCATATTAACTTGATTCAATATTAAAATAATTTTAGTAATTTCAAACCAATTAGAGATTATGAATAGGTCAAACATGGGGTTGTTATGTACAATAGTATCAATACACAAAAGGAGTGTGAAATCAAACTGTTAGAAGAAATTGATTTAAGCTAAATCATATTAGTATGGCAACTCTAACCCCCTTTCTCCCAACCTACGGGGCATTTGTTGATTGAATGATGGTGATGTGAAGATCTTATTGTAAATGACAACGATAAGTGTCCCTTGCATTTCTTTGAAACTAGTCTACTAAAACCTTAGTAAAATGTTCTTGTGCTCAATTTCCTACGGTCCCTAGGTGCCTTTATGAACCACTAATGAGGGGGTCATCATTCATCTTCATAGCATGCAGACATCCACTATAAAAGTTATACATTGTTGATCTAGGTATTTCAAGAAAGTTAGGCACCATTGATCTATCTCCACTCAAATCCAAGTACATCAAATGAGAGTTCTTAAATGGGTATTCAAGTCATTCCATTATGATGGACATTGTCACAAACTGAAGTAAACAAGAAACTTTAGTGGTGACTTCTTGTAAGTAGTGGAGGCAAGGGTTTTCAAATATTAGCACAGTTGATGGTAGTGTGGATATTGATATCTCCTTGTCAACATTGTCAAAACCAATAATAGTCTCGATGTAATTTTAGTGTCAACCAACTGTATGGAAAACCATGATTGATCATTACTTTCACTAAGAAGAGAAAATGATAAGCATTTTTAATGGGGAAAAAATAAGTGTGAAACATAACTCATGTATTTTAGTTGAAATTTATATAGGTCCCCATGTTCTTTAATTATTAAATACTTAATGTAAATACAAATAAATTATCATTAAGATATTGATTTTGAATATTAAATATGTATTAAAAGGCATTCATATATGACACTTGATTTTTCATGTAGTCTGAATAAACCACTTCAAGTTTATTATCAATTAATTCTAATTAGTTTTGTATAAGATATATCTTTACTTACATTAATAGCGTTATTTGAAAAATAAATTACAATTATAAACTTATATGAATACATATAACTAAATGAAATTCAATAAATAACTTTTGAGTCTTGTTGGATTCTATGAGATTATTTTAAGTACAAATAGTTTATTTAAGAATTGAAATCTACAAAATGTTAATATTGATGGTAAAAGCATGTCATATGGTGAAATAAGTTTAAAGGCATCCATTTATGGCCCATCTCTTGAATGAGCTTAAATAGTCTACTTAATGCTCATGGTGAAGTCATTAATCCATGTTTTATTAGAAAATTCATTTTCTTTACATGGTTTTTTATTCTAGAAATAGCAATTTCACATTTATACATTCATATTAAACCACATGATAGTTAAATAAAAATCAATTAATGGTTTCTTGACTTATTGACTTATATGACATGATTGCATATAGGAATAATTGATTTAATAATGCATAGTTAGAAAAAGTTGTCAATTCAAAATAGAATAAACCAGTTAGAATTCATAAATAATTGATTTTAAATTATTAATTTTCTAAAAATATTTATTTTTTACTTACATTGAGATCTTTATTTCAAAAATAAATTCCATTTATACATACATACATACATACTAAATATAATTTAATACATACTCGTCTTGTTGGTTTCTATGAGATTATTTCAATTACAAATAATTTATTTAAGAATTGAAATTTACGAAATATTAATAAAGGTGGGAAAATCAAATACCATATGTTGCATAAAGTTTAAATACAGTTATTTATGACTTCTACCTTCGAATAACTTTAACAATCTACTTAACATTCATTACCAATTAATTATTCCATGTGTTGTTGGGAAAAACATTTCATATTACATGGAGTTTTATTTAAAAAAAAAAAAATTGTCACATTTACACACTTAGACATATGGCTTTATATAGACCACTTAAAACTCATTATCAGCTAATTATAATTTGTTTTGCACAATATATATATTTACTTACATTAAGGGTTACAGTAAGAAAATGCATCACATTTATGAACTTCTATCAATGCATATAGCCAAATAGAATTCTTGAACTCATATTGGATTCTATGAAATTATTTAAACCACAAATAAAATATTTAAGAAATGAAAATGAAAAAATGCTAATATGGATTAGAAAATCAATGTCTTATGGTGCAAAAAAGTTTAAATACAACCATTTTTAACCCATCACTTTAATGGTCTAGATGGTCCACTTAACAACATTGTTAATTAATTATTCCATGTTTTATTAAGAAGAGAATTTTGTTTTTCATGGAGTTTTGTTTCAAAAGAATACAATATGAGATTAATACAATCTTAATAAATTCCATGATAGACAAATAAAAGTCAATAAATGGATTCCTTATTAAATTAAATGAGATGAGATGATTTCATATACAAATAGTTGATTTAAGAATATATGAAAAAAAAAGTTATGGGCTGAAAATTGAATGCCCTAAAATTTAACGAGTAGTATTCACTTATGAGCCATCACCCATTAAGCCTAAATAGTCCACATAATACTTCTTATCAAAAAATTAAGAGACGTATTTTTCGAAAAAATGCATCATAGTATACTCATATTGATGGACATAGCTAAGTACAAGTCAATAATATAATTCTAACTCAAGTGATATGATTTCAATTTATTTAAAATACTAATTTGCAAAAAAATGACTTTAAATAATGAAAATAGATGCCCTACAGTTCAAAAAGTTCAATGACATAATTCATCCATGATAGTGTCTAATCAAACCTTGATAATCCACTTATCAATCATTATCATCATGTATATGTTTTTTTAAGAAATGCAAAATTATTTAAAATATATATTTTATCTCAAAAATTACATGTCACATTTATGCACTTATATTAGTGCATTTTATATGTAAACAATGAATAACTGACTTTATGCCTTGTTGATTTTCAATATGGTATGATTGCAGTTACAACCATTAGTTGATTTAAGCATATACATTTATGAAAACTATCGAGTGAGAAATAACATATCTTGTGCTTCAAAAAGATCAAATCATTTACCTATACACATTTATCATTAGCCTTAATAGTGAATAATGCATTGTGAATAGTGAATAATGCACGTAACATTTATCAGGTAAAATATTATAATTTCTTTAGTAAGAATATCACCTTTGTTTGCAAGGAGTTCTATTTCAAAACTTATATTTCACATTTATATATGATTATTGATACGTATAAGTAAACATAAGCCATTAACAATAACATGCCTTGATGGTTCATGTAAGATAATTTGAATGGAAAACAATTCATTTAAGAACACATGCACGCGTGCACACACATCTTAGAAAAAAAAATCGATACAACAAAGTCATTGCAAAAACAATTATAAATAATAAGAAATATACATATTAATATAATTGGCATCCCATATATTTCAAAAAATATAAAATCATACAAATTGATTCAACAAAAACTATGTCCAAAATGTATTGAAAAAATGGAATGTACTTTTCAACAAATTTATAAAGGAAATTATCTCCATCAACTACAATGAAGTACATGATCTATTGAACATTCGAATGTACTCATGTTTTTGTTTGGTACGATGAAGTGTCTTAAGGAAGGGGAATAAAACTTGCAGAAGCCACATATCTTGCTATTTTCCTATATATGATTTTATCAATATGTGGTTTGATCGATATCTGATGAATTGAGAAGTATGATTTTTTGTATCTATTAGCAATACATTTGATTCTTCATAACTATCTCCATATTGGGACTGCACATCCATCAACTTTTTCTCATAAAATTGTCTCGTTCTCCCTGCTTCCAATTTTGTTTGCAAATGACAATGAGACCTGTCCCATGAAAATTTAAATTCCTCTATATCAATATTTGATTTTTCAAGTACTTTTCAGATGTACTTGTCAGTGACATTTAATGTCCATATTGCGACATAATAATTTCTTAAGCAATATTTTATTTCTTCTAACTGAAAATGCCTTAAAAAAAAGGACCTATCACCAAATTGCCAATCTGGTTCTCTTTGGATATGAAAATTTTGTTCATCTTTGGCGTATGATTGGAAAAATACTCCTTCCATTTCAAATATCAACAACATCTTCTGACTTGTAGTAATGCCCATCTGCATCTTCACTATAACCACATGTATGATATTAACATATCATCACTTCAACACTTCATTGCTTAAGGACATAAAAACCTATCATTTTAAAAATGATGTTAATATTTATTATGAATTATTTCCATTTGTATGCTAAGGTAATTTTATAATGAGTTCATAGTATCACAAAATACAAATACAATTGCCCCATTAAAATGAACAAACAAATAATATGTTTACTTTATACATACAACCTAATACCTTTATTTAATTTTTATGGAATAAAAGTCTTATAAGAATGCATTGACCCACCATTTAAATCAATGATTTTAAGACTTATAATGATTTATTTAATTGCAATTGAAAAATATAATTAAAATGGTCTAGTGCAAGTAAACAAACTAATTATATATTATTTTTCACATACAATATAATACAATTTTTAAATTTCAAACCTAATTAATTATATGTTAATTTATAGAGTTTCTACCTTAGTTCCTTTCGATGCTTCTTTTAGTACAAATTGTATGTTTATTGTTGGTGCTACATACAACTTAATATAGTTTTTCAACTTATATGGA